>JAOEHQ010047494.1:0-10804 GCA_025447715.1 Asclepias incarnata | reverse complement strand
GGGTTGAATATATGAAGAATCACTCATAGCTCAGTCGTGATGTATACTCTTTTACCATAGGCTTGAACTAGGATCGTAGCTCCACCGACGTGGCGTAAGCACCAAGTACATCATCAAAATAGGCATAAAGGGGGTTGTATAGTTAGGCTAAGGTTATATATAATGGATATTTATAATGGATTATGGGAATTTTAGGTAAGTGAAGTAAGGGTATAATCAAAAGTATAAGGAATATATGTTAAATATGTACAAAATAGTCTAATCAACCCGTACCATTGATTGCCAACCAACCACTAACCCATAAGATGTTATCCCGTGAACACACCTCCAAGTACCAAGCAAACCCGACACCATTGTGGTGTATCAACTTCAAACAACTTACAATCAACCAAATCTTCCAAAATAATGATACAACAACTTCCTAGACATTTGAAAACGAGGAAAATCTACTAGTAGATATCCTTTTACAATGATAATCATGTCTAAAACAATTCACTTTCTTTGTTTGAACAATCCAAGACAATCTTCAATAGCTTAACCCATATCGTATTCTCATAGACAAGAACATTCCACACATTAACCCACTGAAACTCTCCCAAACCATCCAAACAAACCATGACAATCAATGGCCCCCCGGATTAGACTATGGTATAGTTAGGTGAAGTTTATATATACAGGTGGATTTATATGAGTATAAGTTTATCTAAGGTAAACAAGGAACAGGGAAAATGTGTATATATATATGTATAAGTATGTATAAGGTTGTATAGGTGATAAGGATATACAAAAGAAAAATGAAACGAAAGAATGAAAAAGAATGGTCAAACCTAAATGCCAATTCGTCATCCGATGTACTTATATCACCGAAGTGATCTCACTGCGGTCTCGTAACGATCACCAGGCCAAGTTCTAGAATCAACACATCACCGGCACACTCATATCAAGAGAAGAACCCGGAAATGAAATGATTAACCTCAAACACGCACATCTTAGTGCAGGGATCGGGATGGAAAACCACCTGGAAACCCTTACCCCTGAATAAATCCAAGAGCCTAACAGCGGGACGCATTTACAAGGCAACCAAACCAAAACCGAAACACCTAGCAAAACTATATATGAAATGATGAATCTCACAATTTGGGTGTTTTGGATATAATTGAGCATGCAAGTAATGATATCAATCCCGAAGGACTAGCCAAATAACCGTTCAGAACACATTTCGCCAATTAAAACTTTTGTCAAGGAAAAATTTGGTAGTAAAATTGCTTAAAAAGTAATCAATTAAATGTCAAAAGCAATTTACCACAAGGACAAGTTCAACTCAAGTTTAAAAATCATATCAACTTCCATTATTCTACCAAATTGAAAACACCAGCCTCTAACATGCACATCTTAGTGCAGGGATCGTAATGGAAAACCAAGTGGGACCCCTTACCCTTGGATAAAATCCAAAAGCCTACGAGCGGGACACATCAACAAAACCGGTAGAAATCTCAATGGCAAAACAACAAAAGCGATAAACCGGCAGCTTAAACCTATTTGCCACCCCCCCACACTTAAGATGGACAATGCCCTCAATGTCCATAATCGGTCAAACAAAGGTAAATAGGGGTAAGCGACATAGAAAATAAGAGCACATACCGGAATAAGGACACAATCCGTTTTGAAACAAGTTAGTCGACCCCGCGTTACAAAGAGCACTTCCGAAAAGGAAGGACACTTTGGTTGGCGGGAAAAACAACTTGAAACAAAACAGAAGGTGCGAGAGTCGATTAAATCAAACAAACCAAATAAGAATGCTGCGCTGAACTTACTGCCAGCATATGCATATCACAAAATCAACACATTTGACGCCATAGAAAAGAGATGAGAAGAGAATCCAAGGGGTCCCCCCCACACTTGTGTTGCGCTACAGCTATCAAATGGAATTACCTGCTTACATTCAGCAACAAAACCGTGCTACCAAGCACAAATGAGTCTATTTTCTTGCAATAAACAAATAAAACTAAGAAAATAAAAATAAAAATAAATTGTTTCATCACCACGAAGGGTGGATACCAACCAACATAAAATGAAAAAGTACGGAATAATAAAATGTTCAAAAAAAAAATAATACTCCAGCTGACAGATGGCATCCAAATCCTTCAACCTGCTCATGAATCACTGTGGTGGAGGATGTGGTGGGTAATGCTGGTAACCAGGAATGTTACCATAATCAAAGAAAGAACCCACAACCTGCTCTGCCAAACTCGGATCAGAAGCTCGAGCCTGGGTCACGTCCATCCCTGCATAAGAACCTGTGTAAGAACCAAATCGGACCGGCATATCCGGTCCCAAAGCTCCTGGATCATGACGTGGTGGCTCCTCAACATGATGCTCTGGAGGAAAGTAAAATCCTCCACCAACTCGCTGGCAAGGGATAAACATAGAGGGTGGCCGATACTCTGGAATATCAGCTGGTGGGCTAAAGTCCTGCCCTCTCAACTGTGCCTCCCATAAAGGCTGGTAACGGCTCGAATCATATACCACTCTCCCTAGTCCAGAACCCATCATGGTCAAGTCTCCCCCAACCTGCTCGCGAAAACTATCCATGCGAGTATAAAAAGCCTGCTGATCCTGGTACATCCTGTCCATCATAGACTGCAAAGGAGTGAAATCAAAAGAGGAGGAAGAAGCTCCTGCAGTAGTGGCAGGACGACGCTCAAAACGTCGTACCTGCTCAGTCTCCCTCTCAGCTGCTTCGCCCATCTCAACATCCTCAGCTTCCTCCACCCTGGGAGGCGGTGCAGGAATCACTCCCACATCATCAAGCAGTCTCGAATTCGCCGTCGCCGTCTTCTTCTGCACAATCTTAGCCCTAACCAACTCGGGCTCCTCAAAACTCACCTGAAGCACTGGTGGAGAAAGATCAGTAATGCATTCATCAGTATCAAACACCCCATACCTTTTATAGATCATCGTGATGAAGTGTCCCAAAACCAGCGTCGAATCTGAATGGTTCCACATCCTATCTAGAACAACCATGGGAGCCAATGCAAACTTACTAGGTGCCCCTTCTGAAAACAGCTTCATCAACCACAAATCAGTCAGATAAACTTTCTCCCAGTGAGTGGAACGCTGAACCAAGAACGAGATAATCATGCGATGAAGCATCCTAAGCCTAATACTGTGAATCTTAGACAGACTACCTGTTCCTCCAGACTTCCAAACCTCACCTCCAGTAATACGGGACCAATACTGAGTAAGGGACTCGTCATCAAAACTCTGCTTAACAAACAAACCCTGTCTCAACAAAGCTCTAAAATCACTGTTCGCCAACTCCGCCTCTGAGTACATCCCAGTATAATACCCAAACTGGGCAACAGACACCCTCCTAAGAACACCCCCGCAATAAAACTGTATACACCTCTCCTCAAAAATATTCTTAATTTTATGCAACTCTTTTTTAACTTTCAGAGTTGAATAAAATTCTAAACACAGCTCTCTATAAACAGGTTCCCTATTACCAAACACATTATTCCACATATTGCTCGTAACAACCCTATCCTCTACCTGAGCTGCTATTCGAAACCATCTAACAATATCAGCGTGTATACCAAAATGCTGAGCTTGAACGGGGTGGAGATACTTGGGTGGGCTAACCACTTGATTATGGATTTTGAAAAGCTCATTAAGATAATTATTCTTATGTGGTTGCCTAACCCTCGAAAAATCTAGCCATGCATGCTTTTCATTCAGATCACCCGGCCAAAAGGTAAGAGGAGGTTCCTCAACCTCTTGACCCGCCTTTCCTTTTTGCTTACTGGCCCCGCTTGATGTTCCAGCTTCGGGTTGTTTCCTCCTGTCGACACCTGATGCATCCTACAATCACAATCAAAAGATAAACATTCATATTAAGTAAGGAATGCAAAACGTGGAACATATATTAAACAATCAAACAAACAAAATAGGCTGGCAAAGTGACCCACTGCGGCGCAGTGGTCACTGACCATCAATGACTGCGAAGCAGTCGGTCTAGGAACAATGGGTAGTCGAGAATCAAGACTGCGGAGCAGTCACACGAGCCCCCGATGACTGCGGCGCAGTCCCCAAGAAAATCTGGGCATGACCCTCATTGTTCAAGTCGATTTCCAGCAAACAAGGGGGTCACAAATCAACAAATTAACAATTTTTTTTCAACAATTAATCATCACATTATAACCAATTTAACTCCCCCACACTTATTCAACAAAAGCCCCAATTTTTTTTAAAACCCTAGTTTCAATTAAAAATCAAAATTGGAAGAATAAGTGTTTAAATTGGCTAATTGACTACCCCAATAGCTTCAATATCACAAAATCAACAAAACCCACAAACTAAAGTAACAATTACAAACTAAAAATACGAAAATCAAACAAAATAAAGAAAAGAAAAAGAAAAAGAAACAAGAAAACTTACATTCCTTCCCATGGTGGATTTGCAAAGATGAAAAACTAGGAAGAAAAAGAAGAAAAAGTGCAAGATTTATGGTGATTGGAGGTGCAAAACTAAGACTTGAAGATGGTAAGGGGGAGAGGTCGGTTTTGCTAGGAGAGAAAGAGAGAAACAATTTTGATGTGAAAATAAAATAAAATAAAACTTTTCCCTCTTTAACCCTAGCCCGTTCCAGATCGTTGACCAGTCAATAAAGAGACTGCGGCGCAGTCAGGCACAGAGCCCACGACTGCGGAGCAGTCGTCCTTTTTTTTCACCCTTTTGTGTCGAGATTTTGTATTGCGGGGCAGTCATCAAATCCACCCCCACTGCGGAGCAGTGGGGTGTTTTTCCAGAAAAATTTTTTAATTATTTTTCGTTTGTTATCCTTACCTCAATCCGCTTCTCACCGAACTTGTACCTGCACCTTCTTGACAAAACAAATTAATTCTAACTAAGAAAATGAAACAAAAACATGAAATTAAACTAAATGAATAAAAACAACACGGGTTGCCTCCCGAGAAGCGCTTAATTTATTAACGAGTCATGAGCTAGACTCGACCAACTTTTCAAGTTTCAGGATCAAAAACGGGGACTTCCTCAATTGTCCCCTCCTCCTGCTCTTCTTCCAAATACAGTTTCAGGCGATGGCCATTTACAATAAAAGATCCATTTCCGTCTCTTTTAAACAATTCAACATAACC
This sequence comes from Asclepias incarnata, assembly GCA_025447715.1. Taxonomy (NCBI): domain Eukaryota; kingdom Viridiplantae; phylum Streptophyta; class Magnoliopsida; order Gentianales; family Apocynaceae; genus Asclepias; species Asclepias incarnata. Next base: position 5,648 of record JAOEHQ010047494.1, on the reverse strand, counting down.
AGACGGATAAACATGCTTAATCACAAAAGGTCCTATCCACCTAGAAGTCAATTTGGGCTGTTTGATTTTAAACTTAGACAAAAACAACAAAACCTTTCCCCCAACTTTAAACTCCTTTCTACGGATCCTCTTGTCATGATATACTTTGGTCTTTTCCTTGTAAAGCCTGGAATTCTCATAAGCACCTAACCTAAGCTCATCAAGCTCATAGAGTTGCAACAACCTAAGTTCACCTGCTTCCATCATATCTAGGTTCAAATTCCTCAAAGCCCAATACGCCTTATGCTCTAATTCGATAGGTAAATGACAGTTCTTACCATAAAGCAACTTATATGGCGTAGTGCCAATAGGAGTCTTAAAAGCAGTCCTAAATGCCCACAAGGCATCGTCTAACTTTTGTGACCAAACCTTGGGGTTATCCCCGACCGTTTTCTCCAAAATTCTTTTCAATGCCCTGTTGGTGTTCTCCACTTGACCACTGGTCTGTGGGTGATAAGAAGTAGAAAAATAATGACTAACACCATATCTTTTAAGAACCTTATCTAACTGGTGATTTGCAAAATGGGTTCCACGATCACTAATCAAGGCTCTAGGGCAACCAAATCTACTAAATAACTGTCTCAAAAAGTCAATGACTACCCTCGCATCGTTTGTAGGCAAAGCCTTAGCTTCCGCCCACTTGGACACGTAGTCAACAGCAACAAGTATATACTGAAACTGCTTAGACGGTGGGAATGGTCCCATGAAGTCTATGCCCCAAATATCAAAAACTTCACATACCTGAATCCCTTGCTGTGGCATTTCATCCCGTCTAGTGATGCTTCCTTGTCTCTGGCATATGTCACAGGTTTCCACCAAAGTATGTGCCTCCTTGAAAATAGTAGGCCAATAAAATCCTGCATCAAAAACCTTTTTACTTGTAACTTGAGGACCATAGTGACCTCCAGTTGGACCATAATGACAAGCATCAAGAATCTCTCTAGTTTCAGCACCCGCTACACATCTTCTCACCATTCCATCTACACAAATCCTGAACAAATATGGAGTCTCCCAAAAATAATGCTTCGCGTCCGTTCTCAGCTTCTTCTTTTGTTGCTGTGTAAACTCACCCGGAATGTCACCTGAAACCAAATAATTAGCAATGTCCGCAAACCAAGGCCCCTCATCAGAGCTAGAAACAAAATTCACAGATTCATCTGGGAATTTATCCTTGATCTCTCCATCTTGAAGCTCCTTCCGGTGCGGGTTTTCCAATCGGCTCAAGTGATCAGCCGCTAAGTTCTCAGCTCCCTTCTTGTCTTTGATCTCTATATCAAACTCCTGGAGCAACAAAATCCAACGAAGCAGTCTAGGCTTGGCATCCTGCTTAGCAAACAAATACTTCAAAGCAGAGTGGTCAGTAAAAACAACAGTTTTGCTCAATACCAAATATGACCTAAACTTATCAAATGCAAACACAACTGCTAACAACTCCTTCTCTGTGGTTGTATAATTTTGCTGGGCTGGATTCAAGGTTTTACTAGCATAGTAAATCGGCTTGAAATGCTTATCTATCCTTTGCCCGAGCACAGCTCCAACAGCATAGTCGCTTGCATCACACATCAACTCAAACGGCAAACTCCAATCCGGACCAATCATAATGGGAGAATTGGTCAACTTGTCCTTCAAAACCTGAAATGCACTCAAACAAGATTCATCAAACACAAAAGGGACGTCCTTCTCCAACAAGTGGGTCATCGGACGGGTAATCTTAGAAAAATCCTTAATGAATCTTCTGTAGAAACCTGCATGACCAAGAAAACTGCGTACCCCTTTCACATTGGAAGGCGGGGGTAACTTAGCTATTACATCAATTTTGGCCCTATCAACTTCTATCCCGGCTCTAGACACTTTATGACCTAACACAATCCCTTCAGTCACCATGAAGTGACATTTCTCCCAATTTAACACAAGTCTAGCCCTTTCACACCTGGTCAACATTTTATCTAGATTATGCAAACAAGACCTAAAGGAATCCCCAAAAACCGAGAAATCATCCATGAAAACCTCCATTGAGGTTTCAAGCATGTCCTGGAAAATAGCTATCATGCACCTTTGGAAGGTGCCCGGGGCATTACACAACCCAAAAGGCATCCGCCGGTAAGCGAAAGTACCAAAAGGGCATGTAAAAGTCGTCTTTTCCTGGTCTTTAGGATCAATGGGTATTTGGAAATACCCGGAGAATCCATCTAGAAAACAAAAATAAGCATTACCAGCTAACCTTTCCAACATTTGATCAATAAAAGGAAGGGGAAAATGGTCCTTTCGGGTGGCATCATTAAGCTTACGGTAATCTATGCATACCCGCCAACCCGTGACAGTCCTAGTAGCTAAAAGTTCATTATTTTCATTTTCAATTACTGTCATGCCCCCCTTTTTGGGCACACAATGAACAGGACTTACCCATGAACTATCTGCTATCGGAAAAATAATACCTGCATCTAACAACTTAATCACTTCTTTCTTAACTACTTCTTTCATATTCGGGTTAAGCCTCCTTTGTCGCTGGACAACGGGCTTAACATCATCAACAAAATCAATCTTATGTTGGCAAAAATCTGGACTAATACCTGGAATGTCAGAAGTCTTCCAAGCAAAAGCCCGCTTATGAGCTTTAAGCACAGCCAAAAGAAGTCCTTTTTCCTCACTAGAAAGTGAAGAAGAAATAACCACTGGTAAAGATGATTTACCTGCCAAGTAAGCATACTCCAAGTGGGCAGGCAATGGCTTAAGCTCCAGATCAGTAGGTGGTACATCAACAGAATTCGGTACCCTTGAGCTTCCATCAGCAACAACCTTTTCAAAGCTCTCATCCTCTGGAGGTGTTTCATCCACACTTAGTGCCAAAACCTCTGCAAACAAATCTTCATCATCTATATCTCCAGCTCCTAAACAAGTGAGCTCTTCATCAACTTCTGTCTCCATGAAATCTTCAAATTCCTGATCTAAAGCATCATCAATAACATCAATCCTGAAACAAGATTCATCAGTGGAATATGCATGCTTAATAGATCTTTCAACATTAAACACAATTCTATCAGTACCCACTCCTAAAGAAATTTCCTTATCTTTCACCCGGATGATAGCATCCGCAGTGTTAAGGAAGGGTCTACCTAAAATCAGGGGTACCTTAGTATCTTCTTCCATTTCCAAAATCACAAAATCAACCAAAAATACTATGTGACCTACTTGAACAGTCATGTTTTCAGCAATCCCAATGGGATACTGAAATGAATGGTCAGCTAATCTAATACTCATACGAGTAGGTCTCAAAATACCAGAAGCCAACTTACTCCAAACTGAGTAAGGCATCAAGTTAATACTGGCACCTAAATCTGCTAAAGCCTGACAAGTTAAAGTACGAATAGAGCAAGTTATAAGAAAACTCCCTGGATCTTCAAGCTTAGGCGGAATCTGTTGGTTCTGCAATATAGCAGAACATTCGGCATTCAGATAAGCAGCATTCACCTGATCCATCGTTCCCTTATCTGAAACAAGGTCCTTGATAAACTTCGCATAATTCGGCATTCCCTTGATCAGATCAACTAAAGGCACATTAATATGAACATTTTTAATCATGTTCACGAACTTATCATACTGCTCCTTTAGCTTAGCTTTCCTGAACCGCTGTGGAAATGGAACCTTAGGCTTATATGGCTTAACCTCAGGTGTCACAGCTGGTTTGGATGGAATAACCGGAGTCTTCACGGTTGTATCTTTTTCCATCTCAATCTCCTCATCAACTTCCTCAGCATCATCCTTTCCTGTATCCTGCACATCTGAAACAACATTATTAGGAAAAGGAGGGGAATCATAAGATCTACCTGTTCTGGTAGTGATAGCCTTTGCTTGCTCCTGTCGGACTGGCGGTGGTGTATACTTTTGTCCACTGTTAGAACCCGGAGGTGGACCTTGACCGAACTGTGGTCTCGGGTTCTGCTGAGTATTGCTAGGCAAAGCACCCGTAGGCCTAGTCAATGAAGCCATCCTGCTTTCAAGATCCTTGAAGTTAGCACCCTGGTTCCTTGCATTCAGTTCCACCTTTCCATCAATCCTGTCCAACCTATCACTCAGCTCCTTGGTGTCATTCCTTATGCTCTGAATGTTCTGGTTAGTCTCCATCTGATTACTCATCATTTGTTTCATCATTTCTCTCAATTCATCATTTGGATTAGTAGATGAAGAAGATGAACCAGATCCCTGACCTTGCTGAGTTCCCTGCTGCTGTGGCCTATTCTGAAAATTACTCCCTTGCCACCTATTACCTGAAAAACGAGTGTTGTTAGCAGGAAAAGAAGAGTTATAAGAATTACTACCTGATGGCCGGTTTGGGAAACCGGTGTTCCTCTGATAGCCTCCTTGCTGATTCTGAATGTAGCTCACATCTTCCGGTCTCCGGTTGGGACAATCATCAGAATAGTGTGTCTCACCACAATGATCACACCCATCAGCAAGTACCTTAACATCTCGTTCAAGATACCCAAACCTGGACTCCTGAGCAGCAAAACCTTTATCCATTCGAGCTGACAAGGCCTGAATCTCACTAATAACACTGGAACTGTTGCTACTATCGGCCCTTACAACTTTACCTTCTGAAGCTCTTCTCGTGAACCTGTTTTCAGTCCTCAGAACCTTCCTATCATCCATAGCTGAATTATCCTTCACCATACGCTCCAAGATATCAAAACATTCATTCGGAGTAATCTTACTAAAGCTTCCACCAAAAGCATACCCCAATTCCCTTTTTGAAGTCTTGGTCAGTCCATCAAAGAAAATCTCAACATACTTTTCTTTGGTCAAATCATTTCCCGGACAGTTCCTCAACATTTCTTTAAACCGGATCCATGCATCAACTATATCCTCCTTATCTTCTTGCAAAAAGGATCTAATCTGGTTCTCCAACTGCCTTTGCATTCTAACTGAGTAAAATTCATCAATAAACGCTTCTTTCAGTTGATTCCAAGTTGTAATTGAATTCTCAGGCAAATCATTAAACCAATCTTCAGCTTCCCCTGCAAGAGTAAGGGGAAAAGTTTCCAGCTTGACTGCATTCATCTGGTTTTGCCCATACTGATAAAGCCTAGCCAACTTTTCAAATCTCTCCAAATGCTTATACGGATCCCATCTATTCCTTCCATCGAACTTTTGCTCCTCAATGCTTTTGAGATGATTCGGCTTCAAATTGAAACTTTGATCAACAGCTGGTGGTCTAATGGCGGTACCTCGAGTCATAGGAATGGTTCGGGCTCGGTCGCCATACCGGATGTCATCCGGGTCTCTTGGGTTTTCGTCACCCATTTCTTCCTTAACAAGTGCAAGATTGAAGAATTCCTCCAAGTAAAAACCTTCTTCTTCAAAATACGGCGGTGGTGGTGCCTCAAAATTTATTCTGCGTCTCGGTGGAGTTCTCAAAGGACTAAGCAATGGTAACCCCGAAGAACGCAAGTTCATCAACTATTAAAGACAACCTGCAAACACACTGCCACAAACCGTCAAATGCAACTGTGATAAAACAAGAAAACAAATCTAAATTAATAAAGCAAATAACTTCCTCACGCGTGAGGAAGGATCAAACCACTAAATTAACAACTAATCGGCACACAATCCCC
>JAOEHQ010047493.1:0-10805 GCA_025447715.1 Asclepias incarnata | reverse complement strand
CCTTTCATAAATTACAGTTTTAGTCCAAAATAGTTTGCTCCGTCAACACTTTTAGTCCAGGGGTGTAACGTCTGTTATAAAGCCCATCACGTGACCTGCACATGATGGGTATAATGGTCTTTTTATAACACAAGGACCATTATCATCATCATCCCATTATCTCACTTGTGTTTGTATGCCTTTGAACATGAAACCCAGATTGTTGAACATGAATAATTTCAACAAAAATTCATTAAAAAGAAACCTATTTCCAGATTTCATTTCAATCATCATCATTAAAAAAAAAAAACCCTATTTTAACTCAAAAAACACCATATACAAAAAAAAGTTCTGATCGGTAGTGGATTTTTACATGAAGCATCATCATTAAAAAAAAACCCTATTTCAATCATCATCATTAAAAAATATATATATAAACAATATATAAATTAAAAAAAAACCTATTTTATATATAAACAATATATAAACAATATATATATATAAACCCTAAAATTCCGATCGGTACAGATCAGACAACAGATACAATGTTTATAATCGGGGTTGTATAAACAACTTCCTCGAAGTTTTCTGCACAAAGATAAAGCCATCAAGGAACAAATTCCGAGATCCAATCCAAGAAGTGCAACAACCACCTCCAACCACCGCTCGTGAATCTGCTACCGATGATGGTGGCCTGGAGGACCGCCGTGTGAAAGTAGAAGATGATATGGATATTGGAGGTGATTTATTAAAGATCTCGCAACGTCATAACATTGACGGTATTGAATCAGATATACGTAGCAGAGGAAATGATGAAGAAGCTTAAGCTCGGGTTTTTTTGGTAACAGGTGTTTTTTTAGTTAGTCGAAGTGACGAAGGTGTGTGGATGATGTAAATGTTTGAGAGGGCGAAATTGTCGTTTTGAGTATTGGTTGCCACAGGTTTGGTTCCTGTTCATTGATGCATTTGTGTAATGGTGTGTTGTCATGGATTAATTTAGAGGTACTGGCTTCATTCTTTGTGTAAATTAAACTATTGAAGACTTCTTTCTCAACATGCCGAATTGTTTAGTTTATGTGTTGTGGGTACCTGGTAAAGGTAGTGTTGGGCAAAACTTTGGTCACGATCAACAAAACCAAAAACTGATCTGGGGCCAAACCAAACTTAACCACAACCGGATTTGTTTGACCAAGGTCCTTAGATAACTGGTTTCTGGTTCGGTTCTTAGTCTGTTTTGGTTGAAACCCGAAATTGAATTGTACAATTTGTCAAAAAGTTGATCACTCGAATTTGTTTGATAGGGGGGAATGGTTTAAATGTGGTAATTATCATGTGAAAATCATTGTGCATCAATCGAAGGAAGCGATTAAAACAAGTTTATAATGATTTTTTTGTTTTGTTTTGGCCATGAGTCAACAATGAAGAATTCATGTTGCTGTTACTTAAAACTCTCTTTGATGATATTTATGATGGTAACGGAGGAGCAAAATAGAAATAACTTCAAATTACAATCTTAACTCGATGAAAAACTAATAAAGTTATCGTAGTGTTATATTCGATCTAGTTGTCAAGTAGGTCGAATTTTCTCTGATCCATCTTCCGATACTCCCTTGTAGAGGAGGACCTCGGAACATGGGTCAGATGCTCATCGATCATACCACCATACTTGGCCGATAATCTCTTTGCGCCTGGTAAAGGTGGTCGGTTCTTGATGTTCATTTTTGCGTTCGGGTGTGACTCACTCATTTGCCTTTGGTATCGTTGATATAAATTCTCGGGAGATGGCAAAGGAGCCGGTATTTCTTGGGTCGGGCTTGGCCTTATGCCGGGCGAAGACGGGCTTATTTTGGTCATCATGAGCTTGTGACTTTTCCCGGCAGTTTCTGGTTTGTTTTCCCTAACGACTTCTGACTCGTTTCCGGCTTCCTGAAACACGATACAGAGACATCCTTTGGTGTTATTACGTATGTTTGTGCCGTGTTATCGAGTTTATATAGAAGAGATCGTGAATAATTTGGAAATAAATGGAGAGAAATAAAAGCAATTTCGTAATCCAGTTTTTTTATGTCATCAATTACGATTGATTTTCTACTTCAAAATGTGAAACTTCTTCGTAGATAAACCAACAAATTGACTTCATGGACCTTACTTGACCCTTCACCGTGTTCATGTCAAACAATAAAGGGTTAGGAAAGGTCCACACACAAGAATGTACCTCTTTCAAAGTAGCTGGTTCGACATTCGGATTTTGGACCGTTTGATCGTTTTTCTGTTGCTCTTTTAGCTTTCTAGCCTTTTGTCGTGTCCTCGCCTTTCTAAGCCTACAAAGAAAACGATAAGAAAAATACACAAGTACTCTTATGTTTCCTTAAGACGTATCAAAAATTCTGTCAGACAACCATGTAGCCATGCAAGGACCCATTAGATGGGCTAGCAACGATCCTCTACAAAGCCATGGTGCGAGACCATGAGAGCTCGGTTAATCACGCTCTGGCAACATGGTCGTGACTCATCAACCAGACATGGGTTTCTGTCTTGATAGGAATCAAGAATACAGAGGTACGAGCCTATAGAACAGATCCTGTTCAAGTAAGGTCGTAAGACGTATCAAAAATTCAAGAAGCTTACTTTCGTATGTCTTTTGTTTGAGTCAAATCATCTTCGTCTACTTGAATGACAGGCAAACCGCTAAGATCACACGCCCACGGGCTAGTGTGAAAGAACTACAAGGATCGTATAGTTCATGTTTAGTTTCAAACATGTCAATGTCAATGCCATCATGAAAGGGTTTGGTATAACTCTCACCTCGTGTTGGAGAGCAGAGCTAGCCGAACCACGATAACCAGGATCTAGAGCAAGAAGAACCATTAAAAGTCCCACTGCTGATCTTGGATACTCTCTAAAAGCTTCACGAAGATTTGGTTTGTATGAATGTGGAGGTCTAAACGTCGTCGATAACTTTAGTTTCTTCCAATAATCATCCGATGGTGACCCACAAAGCTTGAAAATCTTGTGAAGTTGCTCAACCTGTATGCAAATAAACTTAGCATTATGATCTAGATACTTATTACTAGTTATTAAAGGTGGCAATTTAAGCCTGTTTACTTGTAAATGAATTTCTGGCTTGTGTTTTATCTCAAGCAAAAAATTAAGCTAAAAGCGAACGGATCCAATGGATACGAAGGATCAAACATGTTCGTTGTTCGGTGTTTATTTTTATTGCATAGTTTCGAGCCGTTTTATTTTATAATTTTTAGATTATTATTGTTTGAAGGTTTACCCATCCCGCCCCGTCTCCTTTTGACCCACACTAAAAAATGATCCGTTTCAACCCAAACTTGTTTAGACTCTTACTCAACTAAGCCATTTTGCCACCAATACTAACTATGAAGTCTTGAAATTAATTACTTGCAAAAACAACGAAATCAGCAATTGATATTTGCATTGGATATTGAATTGACCTCGGTCCTCCCGGGCAAAATGGGTCTTCCAGCAAACATTTCAGCCAAGAGACAACCAGCACTCCAAAGATCAATACCTGGTCCATATCGTGTTGCGCCTAAAAGAAGCTCAGGGGATCGATACCAAAGTGTCACTACACAGTTAGTGAGAGGTTGTGGTTTTGTGGAATTGTAATAGTTTGCAAGCCCAAAATCAGCTATTTTTAGATTCCCACTTTTATCAATCAGTAAATTCGACCCTTTGATATCTCGATGCAAAATCCCCCTTTCGTGACAGTGTTGAAGACCCGAAAGCAATTGGTGCATATAAAATTTCACCTTGAGGAAAAATATTAGGTTGGTTGTTAGAACGACTAGTTTTTAAATATTACAACCCAGAAAGAAGCAAAATATATCAAACCTGTGGCTCATTAAGCCTTTCGTCAGGCCTAGAAATGATCCTAGATAAATCAGTTTGCATATAGTCGAAGACTAGATATAAACTGTATTGCATTCGTGACGTTGCTAAGCCTAAAAGCTTCACGATATTGGGATGATCTAGCTTCCGTAACATCATGATCTCTCGTGCCATAAACTTTATGCTTTCAGGCTCAGAAGTGTTGAAACGAACCTTCTTTAAAGCTACGATTTTCTTGGTTTTGCGATCTCGTGCCTTGTACACGTTGCTATAAGTCCCCGACCCGACCTATAACACACACAAAAAAACTTCGTTCTTTAATTTTCAAGATCACATATTTGATTTTTTGTCCAACGTCACATTTAGGTTTTTAAAATAGAATAAAGGGAGAGTGTTTCTTTTTTATTTCAGTTTATGTGTCCGTACATTCATATCAGTTGTTATGAACGTATGGACACATAATACTATCACTATTAAAAAAAAACCCGATAGAGTGATGACCTTATCAAGCTTATCATAAGCGTCAGCACTCTTCGGGACCAAACCATCAAGAGCATCTTTAGGGACATTATCCGTGAGCCATTTCGGCCAACCATCAACCAACCCATCTTGATCATCCGAAGCGCTACCTCTCCGCATCACGCCACCACTATCGCTACCACCACGACCACCACCACTACTACTAGTACCACCACCACCACTTCCATTGCTCCTACCAGTCCCTTCCCTCCCCTCCCTCTCTTCTCTACCACTCATCACCTTTTCCTTCCGACCACCATTACTAGTCGAATTCCGACTACCAGAAATAGACTTTCTTGACCCTTTAACATACCCATTTTCCATTTTCAACTTATGAAGACCTTGATGGGATAAATCCATCATTGGCTTAGTTGGTGCACAACCCATATAATAGGCAAAAACTATGCAACTTATGATGTGTGACAGTCTGTTTGGTGGTGGATTGAAGGTGACATTGTCAAGAAAAAAAAAATGGATTTTGTAGTTTTGGATTAATGGGAGATGAAACAAATGCAGGCTTTTTTGGATTTCAATTCAACTTGTTAAAAATGTAAGTTGACAAAATTAATTTGCCGGCCATTGCCTGCAGGCTATGAGAGATACCATATATTAACTTTCATATATTATACATGTGTCAAATGAATATGTTTAGTTGTATATATGTGACTTTATTTGTTTGTTCAAAATCGTTTATTTTTATATAAAATAAAATATAATAAAATATAATGTTGTGTTTCTTTCGTTTAGCCGCAATGATAAGTTGATTAAGGGCTATCTAATCTAAGTTTAATAAACTAGTTTAAGATTTAATACTAATTAATATGATGATTTATTTTGTCTTTTGTTATTTATCGAGTAGGAAGAAAGAGACAAATTGATACATTGTACAAATATAAACTTTCAAACAAGGATCTTCCACTTTAATTAAATAAGCTATAATGGGGAGGCTAGAGTCCGGTTATAGAACAGAATTCTTATAATATAATCGTCACCATTCTCTTAGGTCCTCCATGCGAAGCCTTTGAACGAGGGTTCAAGGGTTCGAATCTTGCGAGCCTTATACATGGGGGATTTACGTAAATAGGTGTTTCACCGACGCTATAGCAATGCGGGTTGTGAGCGGATACCACTAAGGTATCGGGGATAAAAGGGTTCCCTCCATCAACCCTTTTTACTTACATCCGAGTCCAACTTGTGAAGTTATTACAACATGACCTCTTATATGGGTCTTCAATGACCACAAGGAAGTTCAGATGTGGCATGAAGTTGGTCTAGGTCTCTTATCAGTCGGGTGATAATCGTTCAACATAATCATATGCTATAAGAATGACATAAAAGATGCGCAAGAGAGACTAAAACCGGATAAATTTCTTTATAATTTTTATAACACTGAGGATTTACAGTAATAAAATGCGTAAAATGACAGTAGTTTCTGAATGGAAGATGTAAAATGTAGCGTTTTTTAAAATGTCAATAATGTAGATAAGACTCATTCCAGATCTACAATGCCGAAGTTGGAGAGGAGGATCTTTACTTGATCAACAAAGTCTGAACCTGTTGCGTACTCTGTTAACATCCCAACAGCAAAACCAAACATCGCCCATCTACTCGATCAAACAATCCAACAAAAATGTTATATAAAGGAAAACTTGGTAAAAAGTAACCAAAGGAAGCTAAACAATCACAATGCTATATAACCGAGACTATTAGTAGTAACTAGAAATAATATATCGATAAAACTTTGCAGATATAGCTTAGAATGCAGTTCAATGAAAATGTATGACTACTTGTTAAACGTTTGAAATAAAAGCCGTTCCCCACTACTTATTGTTTATCCCCTGTGACAACATCGCATTGCTCACAGGATCGCAAGGTCTGGACGAAGGCAAGAAGCCATGAACATTTTGCTTGATGGGTTAACTATCTTGCATAACTATAACTAGTACCATCTTATAATAAGATTACAGTGGAGTTCATATAACATCTCATTCACTTTCAAGAGCTCTTCCTTTTTTCTGGACAAGTTATAAATCTTAGTTTATCGACTAATGAAATTAAAAGGTTTGAGGAAAAAAATAAGTAATGTAGAAAGTTTAGGATGGCCAAGTGCAAGCTTAAACCTTTGTGTGACTTCAAGGTTAGTTTCAAATTACATACAAACAACTCCAAAGGATTTGACCAAAAATGCTTAGAGTCTAAGTCACAAATTTAAGTTCCTAAGTTACTAAATTCAAACTCTTTGGAAGAGTTTACTACTTGGTGACCAGAAGACCATAGGTACGAGTAAACACACACACAACATTAACAAAATGCAAGGTAAATGTTGTATATAAAGATTTCCATGTAGGATATGGAGTTTGACAGTGAACCATTCACTGGTTTATCCAACTCCATTTCGACATTCGACTCATGGGTGGTTACATTGCCTTCTGCGATTAATTTACTTGAAGTGATGAAATCCAATAAAGCAATGCCTATTGAGCTTTTCCCTCTTCCATTCTTCCCAACCCATTCTAGAATTGCTTCTTGAATATCAATCTTTCTCATAATTCTAAGTAGTGTTTGTAAAACCGATTAAGCTGTCAAGGTTTGAACCAAAGACTAGCAACATGGGGTCTAATTAGAACACCAGACCTTCGATTCTATGTTACATGTCTCCAACGTCCAACCGTTCAACCACCACTACAAGAACAACATTATCTATCTCTAGTTAATTGAATATCTAGCTCTCATCCTTCATATCACAATCACAATAGCTATTATATGAAAACCCACATCTAAATTCACCCATTATTCCTTTACAACAAAAGAACCATAAGCAAAAATAGTCGTGACTTTTATGCACTATTCATTTTATATCGAAACTTCTTTAAAGGATGCATATGTTTGTATCTTGTTTCATTTATACGTTTGTGTCTTGTTTCAATTGAGAGATTAATATTTTCGTAGCTGACTTCTTTAATTCCTCGGATTAACTTAATGCTCCAATCATCTTTATTGTTTTATTTATTTATAACAGGGATGTGACCGAGAGAATTCCCAAGAAGGATGACACTGCTGATGACCAAGCAGCTCAAGAAGATAAAGTACGGAAAGATCTGCTTTCTTGAAACGAGCCTTTTCGGTTGCTGGTGTGTTGGCATTTGCAGCAGGCATCCTTACCCAGTTCTCATAAATGCCAATCTAAAGCATCTGATTTCGGATGGTGGAAGGTGAGCAATCTATGATTCTATTGGAGACCACCTTACTCAGTTATTCTCAGGTCGTTTATTTACTACATAGTGTTTCCGAAGGCTACCGCCAGCCCGTATAGCAACTTCTTTTGGCGGATTTACTATGTTTGACGCTCCGTCCCTCCGGCATGGGGCGTTGTTCGCTGGCAAGGCAATTAAATGGGCTGGCTGTAGACTTCAGAAACACTATGTAGTAAATAATCGACCCGCTGCGGAGTAAGATGCTTCCAATATAATCAGAAATTGCCCGCCTTCCACCATCCAAAATCGAATGCTTTAGATTGGCAGTTATGAGAACCGGGTAAGGATGCCTACGGCAAATGCAAGACTCCAGCAATGGAAAATTTTAAATATATATATATATATATTGAAACATTAAGTTAATCTGAGGAATTAAAGAAATAGTATGTCAAAAAAACAAAAACAATTCGCATAAAGTATTAAAAAAAAAAAAAAAAAAACAAATACATAGTTAGACAACCTATAAAGTTGAAAACTAATAACGATAAAACCATACTAACCTCCCATTAGAGATTTCATTTTTGGCAATAAATCCAAAAAAGGGACCAACATTAGCTTCTTCAAGCTTCTTCTGCTTAAAATACTGCTGAAGCTCTTTAGCCTTTTGTCTCTGGAACTCCATGGTGACCACATTCTGACCCACCACGGTTGGCTCCGGTGGTGCAGACACCGGAGCCGGTGGTGGGTTCTGATCAGGAGCAGATGGTCTAACTGGTGGGCTAGCAATGGATGGTCTTCTTAACGGACTATCAGCTTGTGAACATGTTATGGTAATTGTTGTTGACCTCTGCTTATTAGTTGTACAAAATGGAACTTTGGAGACAGTAGATAATGAAGTACAAGAATGTGATGATGAGTTTAATAATAATGAGTTTGTTACTTTGATGGATTGCATTGAAGCTACTGACATTTTTGATGCTTTTTGTGGTTTGTCAAATGTGGATTATGAGGAAAGTTTTGTAGGGATTTGTTTGATCATTTTATTTTATGGGGATTGGATAAAATAGTGATAGAGAATTTGTATGTGGATGAGAGGTGGACAAGTCTTGGATTGTTATATCACTAGAGACTTATGATAATTTTCATTTTTTTTCTTCATTTTTTTTTTCTTTTTCTAATAGCAAAGTCATATAGTATTATTTCGATATACTAATAACTATGGACCTTATTATTTTATTTATGTTAAAATAAATATTTATTTTTAAGTTTTAACCGTTCAAAATGTTTCTTAAAAAAAAATAAACATATAGATCGTTCATGTACTTTGTTGCTTTTTCAGTTTTCGTTCGTTTGAGAATTAAATTACAATAGGCATCTTCATAGTTGTCGTTTTATTCCAATTACATCCTTTGCACATTTTAACAAACAAAAAAAATACCAACAACAACGACAAGTTTAAGACAAAACGATAGGGACAGAGACGAACTTGGGAATAATTACCAACTATAGGGACGTAATTCGAACAAAACGAAAACCATGAGGATGCCTAATGTAATTAAACTTTTGAGGGACGAAAACTAGAAAAGTAACAAAGCAAGAAGACAATCTGTGTAATTTAATCTAAAATAAAAATCACATCTTATTGGTTAACAATGACTTCTTTAAAACTGTATGTTAATTTCATAGTAACTAAATATAATATCTTAAATATTAATATTAATAAGATTATCATAATGTTTTCAAGAATTGTGTTTAAAATTAATTTGCTTTGAAATTAATAAATGTATACTTTAAACTCACCTAAGATGGTGGGTTTAAAATCCAACTTTCATTCCCATTCAATACCCCATAAGAAAACTTTATTGGTACATTGACACATAACAAGAGATCTAACCCAAACTTTGAACCACATGAACCATAAATCAATAAACCATGGAAATAAACTACTACAACTATAATAGTATAAACAATGAACCACGCACACGGGCAGAACCACTTAAACCATGCAACTCGCATCCCACGAACCACGGACAACACGAACGGAATGACAACTCATGAGCTACATGAACCAATAACCACGATCTACTAATAATACGAACCAGGAACCACAAATCACCCAAAACACAAACCACGACCCAAAGCCCTTGAACCACCCAAACAAGAACAAATAACTACGACCTACAAACCATCCAAACCGATAATCACGAACCACATACCCACGAACCATAACTTGAGGCACACACCTTGAATTTAATGTGGTTTAATGAAACACCAACACCCAGTAAAGTTGAAAACCCCATAATATGAAACCCGACAAATACATTAACCACACATAACGGCAAACAATTCATAAAAAACATGGAAACGGCTTTAAAAGGAAACTTGAAACTCAAAAATCAAACCTCAAACAACTAAGGAATCAAGACCCAATGTTATGCAATATGAAAAAAATGGTTTGTTAACAAAAAAGTAGGGATGATTTTCGGGATACTAAAAGTTAAAGGTTTCACCATTGTTGGGGCAAAACTAACCCGAAAAACGCTCCTTGTTTTCATGAATCTGCACTTGCCTGGGAGAAAATTCTTGAAATGGAGACTTGATCTGCAACAAATACCACTGAGGCACTGAAAGACCATGGTCCACGACAACATGAAGCTCATACATAAAATGGGTTCAAAGAAAGTTAAAATAAAAAAAAAAAAAAAAACTGCTATTGGTATTATCCCAGAACACACAACTATTCATTTATATTCCAATGCATCTTGCTAATCTTATTATTACAAAAAGTACTCATTACCAAACTTTAATCTATGTTTGCTATTGCACATCCATTGCTGCTTGTAACAAATAAGTATTGCATTTAAGACTAAATTATTCGATTATAGAATGTAACCATCTCTTGAGACTTGATATTCCACACAAATAGTACTACTTGTCCATCATGGAAATAAAGTCCGCAACCTTTTGGTTAGTGAATCACTTCACATACCTAAACCAAAGTCAGTATCTCATAATTAGATTGACTTCCATCAACATGTTTTAATCATCATAAATACCAATGCTAACATTTTTTTTCTAAGATAATAACATACTTTCACTCTATTCTAACTTGTAACTTGTGATCAAGTTAGAATAGAGTGAAAGTATGTTATTATCTTAGAAAAAAAAATGTTAGCATGGTGTTATTCGGTCGGGTTATTCGGGTTTTGGGTTATTCGGGTCGGGTTATTCGGTTTTTCATGAATATAAACTAAC
>JAOEHQ010047492.1:0-21725 GCA_025447715.1 Asclepias incarnata | reverse complement strand
AACGGTCAGGATCTTATCTTATTTGTTTTACTTTAATACTTGTTTTATAATAACCAACCCCTATATATATATATATACTAGAAGATTACCCGCGCAATGCGGCGGTGAGACGTGAGTGGCGATGGACAATGGTGGTGGCGAGATAGATGTATTGTATGTATTTTAAGGGATGATGGTATTGTGGGTATTTTAGGTGATGTTATTAAAAGGATAATATGGGTATTTTAAAGAATTGAGTGATAGAATAATAATAGAAAAATTGATATATTAAGTTCTTTTTATAATGTATCATAAAAATAATATATTATTAACTAATATATAAATAATATAGATATTAAATAATAAGACATTAAATAATAGATATTATGATAAGATAAATAAAAAAATGTTGAAAAAATTTAAACTTTAAGACTCTAAAGCCATTTACTTTATAAAGTATAGTATATATATATATATATATATGACACTGATTGAACCGACCGGGTAAACCGGTCCAACCGGTTCGACTAGGTCCAGACAAAATTCCGATTCCAGTTAAAAATCGGTTTTTAAAACATTGTTTTACGGTCCACACGACCAACTAGTTAAATCAGTCGAATCGATCCATTATAACCGAAACCAACCAACAAACCAGATCAACCCGAAACGATGTTTTTAAAACATTGCATACCCCAAACCAAGTCTGCATTAAGATTCGAGCCGAGCCAAACAAACACCTCCATCTTCAAAAAACACACGCACCGTAGCGGGGCCCCATCTCCTGTTTTCTCCACTTAATAAATAAATAAAGCACCGCAAACATCGGACCCACCAACACCTCCCATCCCATATGTTCACTTTTGTTTGAACTCCCTCCCAAAACACACAAACACTTTGCTCTTTAATCAGTTGAACCCTCAACATCTCCCATGATCTGATCCTCGGTGATACTAATTATAAGTAAAGTAATAAGAAAAAGGAAGCTGAGAGATGGCTTCATACAGAAATGGAAGGGGACCCGTGAAGTCAGATCGTACTTCTTTCCAGCCACCTTCCAATCTTAAACCTTCTTCTTCTTTCAAATCCAAGACCACTTCTTCCAATGTCCGTCGTTCCAGCTCCGGCGATGATCACCGTCTGTTTCTTTCTTCACTATATTCTTATTATTCTGCATTTCACCTTTATTTATTGAGATCTGTCATTTTAGCATTAATAGAAAAGAAAAGGGTTTTTTTTTTTTTTATCAGTTCAGACTTCCAGTTATAGTCTAGGATTCTTTGTCATTAGTATTTTATTAGGAAACCCGAATTGGACCAATTTGTAACCAACTTTAACTAATTTGTCAGTATATATTATATGTAACAAGCCGTTATTCTTTTACATTTTGTTGTAACGAACTTTTATCCCGTTACCATTAGATGTAAGTTTTGACTATTAACATTTGAAATGTTAGTTATTACCTGATATAGAAGGTTACTTACATGTATTGGTAATGGAATGAAAGTTTGTTACAACAAAAGGGAAAAGAGTAATATTTTGTTACACATAATATCGGCGATTTTGGTTAAAGTTGGTTTCTTTTTGTTGCAATTTAACTTCCTATAAAGTATTACAAATGATGAGAAATAATCTTCAAGTATGAATGGACTGGTAAACCCCTTTAGGATGATTGTGTTACATGTATCATTACTTTGTGCAGTGGTGATAGGTTACCGGATACATGATAAGTGATTCCGTGTAGTTCAATGTTTGTTAGTTGATTTTCAAATAATTGTGCGGTGCAAACTGTGATGTACATTGTATAGGCATTGTAGAGTCATTCTATGCTAAATTAGGTTTTGTGAAGTGAAAGGTGTAATGGACTGGAATCGCATTGTTATGATATTTTATCACTCTCGATTTAATAGATGCTGAATTTATGATCTTGCTTTTGCAACTCGGGATACTCTTATTACAGTTGCTTTGTGGCCCCGATTGTTGTAATTACCAAGAGCAAGTTTGGCTGAATATGATTATTATTTGCAAATCCCAAATTGTTAAATTGTAGGATACAGTTACTAATGAGTATCTTTTAAGCAAGCGTTATTAGCGAATCCAAATTATTAAATTGTGGGATACATCTAGTAATGTGTATCTTTAATGCAAGCATTATTAGCACAGTCTTTAGGAACAAAGACCATGACATCATAATTGAGAAAGGTCAGATTCTCAAATATTTGTAATAAATTCAAGGAAGCAGACAAAATCTATTGATGATTAAGATTCTATATTGTAGAACTAAGATTCTAGTTATCCTCGCTGCAAAAAGATAACTATAAAGTTTCTGATTGTAGACGTTTGGTAAATAGTGTGAGTTATAAATGTGAGATGAGGTTATTCATTACTCTTTTTAAGCTTTGGTTAGGTATTACAGTCAAAGTCTTGAATGAAAAAGATCCGGTTAGTTCACAATGACATAGGGATAACAATGTTCTTCAAATGTTGTTGCTTAAAATCTGGCTGCTCCATTCACTTTAATATTATGATAACATAATCTCTTCCTTAGATAGATAGACTGATGAGTTATTTGACGAGCTTACAATATTGAAGTCACAAAAGGCTTAAACATGGTTTCACATTGGAGAATAACTCTATCGTATGCAAATAAGTTCTATATATGATCTCTTTTTTCTATCTGTCTTACTAGTTCAGATGACTTAGAAACTGAAACTAATCATGGAAAATGTTTTTTGCCCCATTACTGTATCTCGTGGACTTTAGAACGTAACTTTTAAACTGATTCTGAGTTGACATTTACAGTCTCTGGTAGAGTTCGTGTAGCTGTGAGATTGAGACCTCAAAATGCTGAGGAGTCAGTGGCAGATGCTGATTTTGCGGATTGCGTCGAATTGCAACCGGAGGTGCGCAGCATTATATATATATATATATCTTACAAGTTAGGCTCTAAACAAACTTTGAGCCACACTTTTAGTTCTATTTAGGGTTTGATCAATCATTTGAAGTATTTTACACATTTTACAATGTAATATATGGCAGCTTAAAAGGTTGAAACTTCGAAAGAACAGCTGGGACTCAGATACTTATGAATTTGATGAAGTGCTCACTGAATTTGCGTCCCAGAAGAGAGTTTATGAAGTTGTAGCAAAACCTGTCGTGGAGGTGAGTGCAGTTGCACAATTTTGTTATTTTTGAATACTCAGGGAGTCAGGGTCTTTCATTACCTGTTGACGTAATTTATGGGCAATACTTATGTTTGAACTGATACACCTCATGCATTTTAGAGCGTTCTAGATGGTTATAATGGGACAGTGATGGCTTATGGTCAAACCGGCACGGGAAAGACTTTCACTCTTGGACGATTGGGGGATGAAGACACATCAGCTCGTGGAATCATGGTCCGTGCAATGGAGGATATACTAGCTAATATATCTCAGGATTCTGATTCTGTAATAATCTCGTACTTGCAGGTATATTATGTGAAGTATTGTTTACATTATTATACTCTACTGTTGATTGAACCATCAGAAGCGTTCATGAAATTTAGGCTTTTAATTATCATATTTTTCGGTACAAAAATATCTACAGATTTACATGGAGACAATCCAAGATCTTCTGAATCCAGAAAATGATAATATTCCAATAGTTGAAGATCCAAAAACTGGTGATGTTTCTGTTCCATCCGCAACTATGGTAGACGTTCGAAACCATAAGGAATTTATGGAGTTATTGCGGTTGGGAGAGGCTCATCGAGTGGCTACTAACACAAAACTCAATACCGAGTCCTCTCGTAGTCATGCTATTCTCATGGTAGGTGTGAGCTTTGGTTTTTTAATATGCATATATGTTATTTATGTGAATTAGTGATGCTTGATTATGTTCTTCTATACACCAATATAGGTACATATTAAAAGATCTGTCACCGAGCCTGAATCTGAGATTGCAGCTGAAAATGATCATTCCTCTCGCACGGGAAATACTTTTAAGCCATCTATTATACGCAAAGGCAAATTAGTTGTGGTAGATCTTGCTGGCTCTGAGCGCATTCATAAATCAGGTGCTTATACTTCATTATACTATGTAAATCTTTTGTCTTTTGGTTCCTCGTCCAAACCTAGCTATCAATAAGAAAAAATCTTGCTTACACCGTTTGCTTTTCAACACATAAGCCAATCCAGCACAGTAGTTAACATTGGGACTTCTGTTTATAGACATACTTACTTTAAGCAGGCGGTAATCTCAGCGCACACACAAGTTTAATGCACAGCACACACAAACACATGTTCACGTCGATTGTTGATGTATTGATTTGGAAGTCTGTCATTGTTTTATCATTACTTGAGGCCTATTGTGACTCATCTAACCTTTAGTACTTGATTTAATTCTAAAAGCATTTTGTGATTGTTGAGCGCGAGTTCAAAGTTCTGTGTCAATATGTTCCACAATAACTTTTCAAAGCATTTTGTGACTGTCCAACATGAGTGCAACTGTATTTTTAAAATCATTTTTAAAACCCTGTGCAATTCCTGCTTTCCTTTTAAGTAGCGCAGTATGTTCTATTGTTTTGACTTATTATATGTGGTAATCTTCCTTGTTCTTGTTTCATTTTAACAGGAAGCGAGGGGCACACATTAGAGGAAGCCAAGTCTATCAATCTTTCACTAAGTGCATTGGGGAAGTGCATAAATGCTCTTGCAGAGAACAGCCCTCATGTACCCGTTAGAGATTCTAAGCTGACAAGGCTGCTTAAAGATTCATTTGGAGGTAAGTTTTTTAGAATATGAGCAACTTGTTTTCTTTTTCTCTAATTTATAAGAAAAAGCATATATTTAAAACTGATACTATCTACACATTAAATCATTCATACTTAGAGGTGATGTTGCATGCTCTATTTACAATACACTGACAATAATTTGTTTTGTTCCCTCTCCTATTGATATTGAGTACGTTAGTTATGCACGAACATTTTTCAGGCTTCAAAGGGGTTGTCACATTGCTTTTTGACATGGTTTTGCACTCTTTTACTACTATATATATGTAGGCACTGCAAGAACATCATTGGTCATAACTATTGGTCCATCTCCTCGCCATCGTTCAGAGACTGCAAGTACTATATTGTTTGGACAAAGGGTAAGCAACCTAACTTCTAAAAGCCTGCAACTCCAAAAATGTATACTTCTGCTGTTTTTTGTACATTTACACTCGCTGATTCTTTGACCATACACTTTATAGTAGTGTCATTTACTAAATTCCCCCCCATACATTTCCTTGAGGTTATGACCTCTATTTATAGAAGATACAATGCTTCAATTATTAATACGTATATAATTCGCAAGCTTTTCTATAAACTGGATAAACTCTAGAAACCCATCTTCTACTCATTAAAGATTCCTTCTATATCTCATTCTTCCTCAAGCTGGATCATGTATATTGATCATGCCAAGCTTGTTACAAATATAATTGATCTGATTCCCATTGGTGAAAACATCACTAATTGACTCGCGGAACATCAACAAGTGAACCCCTAAATTTTTAACCTGGTGTGTTTAAAGGTAACTTTTGAAAGTTTTGTTATGACTTATTTATCTGTGTAATGATTATGAATCTTTTCATGGGAGAGCTATGGTCAAAACCGAAATTTGGTAGCTCTATTGTATTCGCAGTTGGGTTTTGCAAAACTCTCCAGACTGACAATATCCAACAAGTGAACCGGGAGTCTGACACTGTTGATGGCTATGTATTGTTTGGTTATGGGTTCTAGATTGTTTTGAAATCCGTTTTTAGGTTCAGTTCTTGATTTGGTTTTTAGTTTTATATTTAAGACTTATATTTGTTAAAGTTAAAACCACACATATGTTTAACTGACTCATTGTCCTGCTTGAGATCAAAACTATTACAGACTGCAACCAAATAGTGGGATTAAATAAGTTGTTTTTCAGTTTCATTTTTTCTTTTCTGGTTTCAGTCTGGTTCCTACCCGGTGTACACCCCTAAATTGGACGTCACATTTTAAATCACAGCAGTAGTCTTCCTGCTTAACGAGGGTGTGCTATGTGCGTTAGAATCCTGGGATCCTTGCATATTGTCCCATTATTGTGCTAGTTGCCTAATCTGTAAATTGGTGTTTCACCTTTTTACATGTCAAATAAATAGCTGGTGTTAACATTCAAAATTTCAAATCTATCACAGGCTATGAAGGTAGAGAACATGTTGAAAATTAAGGAGGAATTCGACTACAGAAGTTTGTGTAGAAGGCTTGAGATACAAATTGACAAGCTCATTGCAGAAAATGAAAGACAGCAGAAAGCTTTTGAGGATGAGGTTGAAAGGACAGCAATAGAAGCACATAAGCGTATCTCGGATGCAGAAATGAATTATGCAGATGCTTTGGAGGTAAGCTTAGCGCCTTATATCTTTTTTCTTATCCTTTTCATCCTTGCTAATTTCAAGTGGAGAAATCAGTAACTCTGTTACACGTGTTTACACTTCAATAGTTTGAACCATATGTCTTCCCAACATTCTGGCTGCTCTTTAATTTTTTCATTTTCTTGTAGAGGGAGAAAATGAAATGTCAGATGGATTACATGGAGTCAATTAAGAAGCTTGAGGAGAAGTGGATGAGCAATCAACATAAGTACGGAAACAATGGGTTCACTAATGGCAATCATGGTGGAAAGGTAGTCGTAAGCTGAAATTGTATATCATCATTTGTTCCTCCCACCCCTGGCCTTTAGAAGTTGTGACATAGTATTATAACAACTGGTGTTACGATCTTAATTCGAAGATCTGAACATTTTCATTCTCATGATATTGCAGTTTTTATTGTTTCATAATTCATACTTAAGAATTAGGTTCTACGATATAAAACAAGGTGCATTCTAATCGGCGCTTTGTTTTAGTTAAATGTGGCTGATGTGGATAATTATTTTTAAGAATGGAAGCTTCTTCTACTTCTTTTTCTTTTTTCACTTGCATCTTATTCAGTAAGAAATATCATAGATACACTGGATGGTTTTAACTTTTAACGGGTAGGAAGAGCAAAGTATTTTATTTCATTCAAGCTAATAGCACCATTTTCTTTTCGGCTTTTGAACGAATCCCAAAATTTTAACTTACTAAGTGCTCAAAACAAACACTTTATATGTACTCTTGTTGAGGTACAACAGGTGATGATTTTGTTTGTTGTCCATGTCTTTGTTTAACAATTGTATTCATTCACCTCTTCTTACGACTTCCAAAGTAATCTGATTTAGTCTTGGTGAGATTTGGGTGATTGTCAAAAATTGTACTCTTTTGGTAGGGGTTGAACGGGCCAAGTTAGGTTAAGTTGAGACAAAAAAAATTTAGTAATTTTTATTTATTTATTAATATTGCATGTCAAGTATAAGTAAAAGATATATTTGTTACAAGAAACATCTGCTTGAATTTAATATTTAGCAAGTTATATGGAATAGAAATACCATTTGGTGACTTTCGACCTGTTTGTTCTATAGTCCCAGTCGACTGTTTCCTTTTTAGCTAATCTGTTTGATTTTGCCCATCTGATACATCAGATATAAAGCAAATCCCGAATCAATCAATTCATACATAAATGGCTTGAAATTGCTACCTTTACATGAACCTAGTCATTTTTATTAGAATTTCCTTTCATCTTCCCTTCCCCCTCTGTAAATTATCAGGGCGATCAAGATGTTACAGAGTTACAGAATATGCTGCAGAAGGAAATTAGTTTGAGGAAAGAGGCTGAAGAAGAGATCTACAATCTTAGGAACTCCCAGCCTTCGTCAACAGAGGTATGCATTTTCTGATAATCAACTAATATAACATTTGCCAGTATTTTGCATTACCTGCAAGTTCTGTTTTCCTTTTTATTTTGGGAACTTTGTAATACTATAAAGAATATTCTCATTGACTAGGCAGGTGTAAATGCGGATGTTGTAAAACTTAAAAGATTACTGGATGATGAAACTCGTCAGAAACAGAAGCTGGAACAAGAAGTTCAACTCTTACAAAGCAGGTTGTCACAACTGACCTTTGAATCTGGGCAGGTACTTTCTTACTGGATCTACAGTGATTTGACATTTCCATTATGTATTTATAAGAATAAAATATATAGTTATCAGATTTTATACTTTCTTTTAAATTAGTTTTATTATGTGTTTACATTTCTCATAAATGTGGATCCCCAACCATATCGATCTGGGTTCAATCCCCTCTTGGACATGGTGTATTAAGTGAAACGTATAATCTTTTTAGTCGGGTCTAAATCAGTTGGGTGGTACCAACGTGTCAACTTCTTTTTCTTTTCTTTTCCATTTTTATGAAACTTATAAATAAATAATTTGTTAAATAAGATTATAAAACTTTATTATTAAATTTTAAATCATATTTTTTTTTATGAGTGATTGAGGCTTTAACCATTTGAAAACACATTGGTGAGTTTTTGACCCTTCAACCCATTTGACCCGTTTCCATTTTCGATAAGTTTCAAAGTTTTACCTGTTTACACCGCTGGAGATAACATGCAACCCAAATTGGCTGGAATTTCGAGCTCTAACTTCCAGGCTTGAAGATATACATCAGATCGTTTATAACTTTATATCTCACTTGAGTTTCATGTTGCTTCAGCCTAGACATTCGCAATATGAGGATCAAAGCAACGGAGATCGAACATCGATAGCCAATATTCATGAACAAGGTATGCAAGAGGTTGCAGATGTTGCTCCCACACTGGCTAAGATTCCTAATTGCTATTTTCTGTTGATCAAACTGTATAGTTGGACTGCAAAAGATATTATCGTTGCTAGAGTCAGAAGATTCTAATGTACGTTTGCATGCTGTGAAGGTGGTTGCTAACTTAGCAGCTGAAGGTTAGTTTTCTTATCTCTACTACTCTCTTAACAGAACAGATTCTTTAATAGAAGATGATTTGAAGAATTACAATCTTACATTGTAAAATGCATTTACTAAATGATCAGTAAGGTGGCAATTTCAACCCATATACTTATACTTATAAATGGGTCAGCTCGGGTTATGTCCGATATCTAATTTAGCATTACAAGGAAATGGGGTGAAAGTTGCCCAAGATGTATTTCAAACCTATAAAACCTCCTGAATTATCTTAATCAAAACTTAACTCATCATTATAATAGTTTAGTGTTTGTAATCATATTTGATACAATCATTTATAGAAAAAAAGTTTAACCTATTGGACAAATAGTGTTTTGGTTCAACCCACTCTACAAAATTTTGGCCTGTTACAACATCCCCTAGATCCGCCCAAACTTGTCTCTTCTAATCACTACCTATTCTTACAAATGAATCATTTTCTGCACATACCCAAGGTGTGTACATTTACTTATTTGACAAATTAAAATTCCATTTGTATAACAATGTTGTTATTTTAGTTTGCCAAATTGCATAGACCATCGTTATAACAAAGTCATTGTGTGCCAAATAACCTGCAGATGCAAATCAGGAAAGAATAGTTGAAGCTGGTGGTCTGACATCACTGTTGGAACTCCTTCGAAGTCGAAACTTTGACGAAACAATTTGCAGAATAGCAGCTGGTGCAATTGCCAACCTTGCAATGAATGGTAACTCTTGCTTTTCATTTAGTTTATTGATGTGTGTAATAATCTATCAGCATGCAGTATCTCTGTTTTGGCTTTGTGGTTATAACTTTACCTAATTTTCGTTGTCTATGCAGAAACTAATCAGGAGCTTATAGTGGTTCAAGGTGGGATAAGTCTTCTAGCAATGACTGCAGTGGATGCCGAAGATCCCCAGACTTTACGCATGATTGCTGGAGCAATTGCGAATCTATGTGGAAATGGTAACACATAATTTTCTTTTTTCTGGTGGCAATGGCAACACTAGTGGCCGGGTTAGGGGCAAAATAAGCTGCAGTCTGGTTCACCAGTTTTTCTCCATATGATATGTTACTTAGAGATAACATGTAACCTGAATTGACCCATTAATAAGTGGGTTGAAATTGCCGCATCTACATTATTGCAACTGCTAGCCTTCTGTAGACGTGACTGACCATTCTGCACCCATCAATATCCCTTATTCTACTTGAAGAGTTCAATCTTTAATTTGCCGATTTAGCTACCTGGAGAAAGAATAAATATGTAGTTCAGTTTTTTTTTCTCCATTAAAAACCAGGGACGCCTTACCACACCAAAGAGGTTGAAAAACTCCCTCCGCCCAGACACAACTGTAGTAAATCACTCCACGTGATCTGAACTCATAACCTCTGGTTATCATTGAGGAATTTTCAACCCCTTCGTTGATATGCGTACTAGTTTATTTTTTGCATGAAACGATATGGTAAACGATATAAAAAAAGCTATCAATTAGTTTATCTTTACTAAAGCGAGATTTAAAAATAGTATGCTACACTATCTTTATATTGCTAGGATGTCGTGTAAAAAGCTCATTTCTTTGTTATATTGGCCTGCCAGATAAACTACAAACCCGGCTGCAATCTGAAGGAGGAATTAAGGCTTTACTTGGGATGGTCAGGTCAAGACATCCAGATGTTCTTTCCCAAGTTGCACGTGGCATTGCAAATTTCGCAAAATGCGAATCCCGGGCATCTAGCAAAGGCAAGTGCTTCAAACTGTCGTTCTTACATGGCTGTTATACTTTGTATCTCCCTTGAGGCCGTGACCACTGTATTTGCAAGATATACTTGACTAAGTGTTCTCTTTCATAAAGTACAAACCTAATGCATTCTACCAACATTTTGCTTCTTTCATTATATTAGGGACAAGAAAAGGGAGGTCAATGCTAATAGAAGATGGTGCACTTCCATGGATAGTTCAAAATGCAAATAGTGAAGCATCAATTATCAGGCGGCACATTGAACTTGCACTTTGTCATTTAGCACAACATGGTAAGTTTGTTTCATTAAAATTTGCAAAATGAAAATAGCAAGCTTTTGACCTTACATGGTATCCAGCATCTCCATGTACTTACAAATGGGCCGATAAGGGATTTCTTTAATCTCAAACAGCTTAAATTTTGGTTTATAGCTAAAAAGGAACGTGTTAAATGCACTGATTGGGTCAAATGGGTTAGCAGTCACTTAAAATTGTTAGTGTGCATAATGAAGACAAAAATTGGTTTTGGGTCAACCCAAGCCAGCCTATTTTGAGCCTTGCCTAGCCCATCTGGCCTAGGGTAATCATTGGATCAACTAGTATGGTTACAATTTGACCATAAGGTCACATGCTAGAGCCACAAAATAGTTCTTTAAAATATGCAAGCCAGGTCTTCTTTTTTCAGCGATTGTAAACCCGTGGAGTCCCGATTCATTGGAATCTCAAAAACAATTAATTCTATTCTTAATGTAGAAGAGACTAATAGTTTATGTTGTAAATTTTCAAAATAATATTTGCAGAAGTAAATACAAGAGACATGGTCAGCGGAGGCGCTCTTTGGGAGCTAGTTCGGATCTCACGTGACTGTTCACGAGATGACATACGCTCTCTTGCTCGCCGTACATTGACTTCTAGTCAAACCTTTTTGTCTGAATTGCGACGCTTACGTATAGAGATATAGTTTGCATAAATATAGCTTTGTATATTAGTTTGAATATGTATCGTTATTTACTAATTTATGTTCGTAGTTAACCTAGAAATTTGGTCAACTGTTATCAAGTTGTTTCACCTTCAGGTAGTTCTTATTTAGGTTAATATATGGTTTGATGATTCTATGAAAATATATGTTGTTTTGTCTATTTTTGATGCATCTTCGATAAACAAGCCCTCTAAATGTGAAGTAGGTATTTTTATTACTGCATTTTAGAAATGTTAGCTTGTCATTTGATGATATATTTACTATTATTATTATTATTTTATCATTGTTGTTGCTATCATGTCATCAGGTTGTCCATTTAACATAATATTTATTGGTCGCCATACATTTAGATGTAGTTGAATATTCCTCTGGGATGGCATGGCTTGGGGTTTCTCCTTCCGAATACCTGTAACGGCTTATAGTCAACCACTTTATTGACTGGAGTACGTGCAGGGCTTCACCATTAATCAGTGAGGTTTTTGTGAATGTTGTGTACCAACTGATGAACTGAATGTTTGGAAAAAAAAAAATGATTCCTTTATTCTTACTTTGTATGTATTATTATATTCATATTTACATACTACTAAAGACCATTTAGGGGGTGTTTGGATTTTGTGTTTTTTAAAAAAATTGGCGTTTTTCAAAATTGTGTTTTGTCATTAAGAAGATACAGATAATTTACTTCTTTATCAAACATTTTTCTGAATATAACCATCCCAAAACACCCTCTTCGTTCGGCATGCAACATTTTGAAAAAAAAAAAATCGGGATACATAGGTATATATATTAAAAAATGAGTTGTAATTAAATGAAAATTAAAAAAATGTTGATAACTAATAAATGCATCTAACTCATCCAAAAAATTCTAGTTGATCTTTTCTCCCTTCTCCCTTTCAATCTCGTTCTCCATCTCCACCATCAGCCACTGCCACCATCGCCATCGCCATCGCCATCGTTGTGGACCACCGTTTCCGTTGATAATCACCATCGTTGTCGGATCATTTATATTCGTTGTCAATGTCATAGACGTCAATCGTTCAATTTACTCCGACGAATTACTCCGGCGAACCACCATCCAAACACTGTGATTCAAACACATTATAATTGTAGGTTCCAATCACACTGTGTAGTTTCCAGTTACAATGTGATTGGAACCTATAATCACAATGTGTTTGTAGATTCCAATCATATTATACACAATAATAATTTTTGCTGGAAATAATTGGAAGGGGGGAAGGAAAGAGAGAGAGAGGGAGTGAAAGTAGGTCTAGATAAAAAAAAATAAAAATGACTGAGATACATTTTTTGATTTTCATGAAAATAATTGTTTTCAATAAACAAACCACATTAAAGAATATCAAAATTAGATGAAGGTTTGGGATAGATGACCTTTTCATGGAGCACAAAGTTGCTTTCTTGTGTACATCTTTATATAATGATTATATTATATTATTTTTTTAAGCAAGCATATACGATCATTCTAAACCAAGGGTATAAGCCCTACATCGTGGGCCTTAATTATCATTGTTGTGTTTCTTATTAATTTGGTTTTATAAATAGAAAAAAAATTCACATAAAAAAACAACAATAAAAAAAAAAAAAAAAGAAGTCAAAGTCAATACCAACACCATTCTTACAACCGGAAAAAAAGTTCACAAATAAACCAACAATCATAAAAAAAAACACAAAAAATCAAAGGCAACACCAAAACTACCCTATCATATATATGTTTGCTAAAAAGTTTGTTATATCAATTTTATATATATTTAAAAGCAATACCACAATAACGCAAAAAAAGTTTGTAATATGAAATATATATATGTTAGTTTTGTACAATAAAGTCAAAAAATCAAAGATAAAGAAAACAAAAAAAAAAAGCCGCAACTTGTAGAATGGGAGACGATGCGACAAAAAAAAAGAAGTCAAAGTTAACACCAAAACCACTTTTACAACCCGGAAAAAAAGTTCACAATCAAAAACTAACGATAAAAAAAAAAACAAAAATCAAAGGATATCAATTTATATGTATTTAAGAGCAATATCACAAAAACAAAACAAATAGTTTGTAATATGAAATATATATGTTTGTTTTGTATAATGAAGTCAAAGACAAAAGAAAATAAAAACAAGAAAAGAGCCGCAACGTATAAAGTGGGGGACGGTGTCACTTGTCGAATGATGAACCAATGATGCAGTATTCATAATATTGATAATGATAATGATAATGATTATGGCGTTTTTCTTGCTTCGTTTTCTTTTGAAAATTATTTAATATTGCTAATGAGTAAGAATGTCAACTTGAATTTTTCAAAAAACATGAATTCGAATCTTGTTAGTTATCCAACAAATTATGATGAAGTATTTGGTAGTGGATAGTTCAATTTGGAAAACATTTAATTAGTATTGTGTTTGGATCAAGCATTTGACTCTATTATAATGTGAACGCAATTTGTTTGGAATTGGATAATATTTGGGTTATTTGCACACAAAGCCAAATGGCCATTTGGATTGAAGGCAAACGACATTTTTAAAGGGTGGCCATGTGAAATGGCTTTATGCTACACTTCTTGTCCCACCAATTATGTTTTAAACTCCACAAACAGTCCAAAATAACACCAATCTATCAATAGATTGAGTGATACTCGTTATCAATGCAGTTTGGGTCTACATGTGAAGTTGAGGAACGCGAGTTCGATCCTTAGGGATGCCCAAATAATGTGGGTATTAAGTGAAGGTCACCGACATCACAAATCTTATGGGGAGGTCATGATGGGGGATCAAATATGGTTTCGGAGACAGGATGTCCTCCTTTACCTTTTTGTTTTAACAATCCAAAATAATATTAAAGTATACAATTCATTATAAAAATAATACTATAAAAATTCAAAATATAAAAATAAAAAACTACTTGAACCGAGTCAGTTCAACCAGAAAAATTAAGCCTAAAGATATGCCTAATGTATTAGATGATTGACACATAGATTATGATATTTCTGACTCCTTATTATTGCCAATGATCATGCCACATGTTTTCATTTTGTCATTAGGTTCATAATTATGCCTATTTTTTAGGTTTATTTATCATTTCTCGTCCCCAAAGTACATATTATAAAATACAATGATATCTATACATTTTAAACACCATTCTATAAACTTAAAACACCTAGAGTTTGGATCAGAACTGTTAGGATATCAAAAGGGATAAAACACAAATATAAAACACACACACACACACACACACACATATATATATATATATATATATATATATATATGGGCTGGTTGTTATAAAACAAATAATAAAGTAAAACAAATAGGATAGATCATGATAAAATTGATGCACGAATATTCATAAAGCACAAATATATACAATATGCATGAAGATTTTTATGATGCACAACGATTTCCAGTAAAAAGAAAAAGATTGTTTTAATTGTTTTATTTTAATACTTGTTTTATTTTAACCAGAACCTATATATATATATATATATATACTATCTTATAAAGCATTTTTGCATAGTGTCTTATATTTTAAAAAATTTCAACATTACTATTTTTGACTTATTATTTGATGTTTATGTTACGTTATATTATATATATTGATTTACATAATAATTTTTATTTATAAATATTCTATCAATATCAACAAATACAATTTTTATATAGATGTTAGACAATTCAGAACCGGCGGTCGACGAAACTGACTGCCGGACACCATAACCTTTTGACTTCAACGATCAACCACCGCGCATTGTGCATGTATTATTTCTAGTATATATTAATATGTGTGATCACCCATCAACCAATAAGTTGTGAGTTTAAATCCATCATAAATACTTTATAAATGTCAATTATTTAGTTTAAAAACTGATATTTTTTTATATTGAACCAACACTACATTTTTTTTTCCATTTGTTCACACATTTAGTTAGCGTGAACAATTTATAAAATTTTGTCACGTTTATAAAGGTGTAAAACTATATTAAACTAAAAGTTTACACTTTTAAGTGTGTAGAAATAGATATGATAGACTACAAAAGTCCACACTTAAAAGTGGGTAGAAATTTATCCACACTAAAAAGTGTGGAGTTTTAAAAATTCACAATTTTAGGTGTGAACTTTTATATTTAATTTGTCACACCACTTTTATCCACACTTACTATTAATTTGTCACATATTTAAGTGTCAATATATGATAAAAAAAAATGTGTGAATAAATGAATAATTTTTTGTAGTGACAGTTGGGGACATACAATGAAATGAGTCAATGTCGGGCAATTTGAAAATAGATCTCCAAACCTTCCTAGCAATAATACAATCGACTAAAATGTGTTCGAGGGTCTCCACATGATCGTTACAGCCAGGGCAAAAAGAAGAGGGAACGTCGATACCTTTCTTACAAAGATTATCTCTCGAGTTGGCAAATGATCGTTACAACGCGCTAGGTCATACTTATTCCAACGAGTAGGTGAGGGGGCACTCGAAAGACGCCAAGAATATATGAACTTCCTTCGACCATTAACAGAGAACTCTTAATTTCAATGGAACAACACATATCCCGACCCTGATCAGTAAAGGAGATTGACTGCAGAATACTCATCAAATCGTCAAGCTGACTTTTCTCTATTCCTCCTCAGTATTATTTCTTAACTAATACTCGTATGTAAGAAATAACCGAACCCAGACATACTGCCTTTGAAAACAAAAGAGATATATTGTAAGATTTACTCGTACCAAATTAGCCGAAAATTTGACCAAACAGCTAAATGTACGACCATATGATTTCTTAATGTACATTTACTTATTTTTCTTTAAATTCTAACCCTTCTCACAAATCTGTTTGTTGGTTCCGGATCCGGATATGTAAATTAAGTTGAAAATGAGTAGCTAGGTTGAATTGAAGAAGATGCTACACACAAAAAAGTAGTGTTCACATATGTGGTCCACAGGCAAGCCATTCCCTCCTTTGAATGACAAACTTGTGCACATTCTCACTTTTTAACCATACATACATACATACAGAAAAAGAGTAGATGGAGGAACCTCTGATCCCCGGTACCTTAACGGTACCCGCTCACAACCCACATTGTTACTGCGCTGGTAAAACACTTATTTACCATAAATCCCCATGTATGAGATATGAAAGATTCGAACCCTTGCTCAAAGGCTTCGCATGGAAGCCCTAAGGGATTGGTGGCGATACCAATTGATCTATGATCAATTGTTACATACATACATATACGTACGTACATATATATATATATATATATATATATATATATATATATATATTTGAGTTGCAGAGTTGAATGCAATGGAATCGAAAGCTGTATATCCAAGTTAGCTACAAAGGAAAACTTAGAAAATAAAACTTTCCCGTTATATAATAGAGAGCTATCAAACTAGTAATTACTTCTACATTTAGGCTATAATTTAATTTATATATATCATCACTTTACAAAGGTAGTTTTTCCATATTAACGTACGATCGACCTAGCTCGATCCCTCTATTTTATGATGACAAACCGATCAGTCTTCGTTCATCTCCCTAGCTAGCTTAGGAAAAATGTATAACTAAATTATAATGCACATTTTCCGTTGTTTATTTATGTGATTTGTTGATGCAAGAGTCGAGTAGTAAGCTTTAAGCTCTTAATTACAAGCTCGTTACCAAACATATACCACACATATATGTACTAAAATAAGTATATGTAAGATCGCGAGAGATCGAATGCATGGGTGGTTTTAGATTTTCAAACAAACGATCATTGAAACTGGCCATGGATGTTGGCTAGAAGTTGACATAGAATAGATAGTTTTGAATGGAGATGAATGTACTCGGACTCGAGCATGTGGTTTTCCATTTGAAGACTTTGAGATTGATACAAAACCTTGGTCAACAGCTTCATCCTATCTTTGTTTTCAGCTCTTAGTTGCTTTAGCTGGTCCATTACGCCAACCAAATGCTTCTTCTTTTTTTGCCTAGACCGCCTGGCTGATTCACGATTGGAGATCATTCTTCTATACCTTTGTTCTTCTTCAGAGTAAGTCGACGTCTTCGCCGGCAAGAGCGAAAGAATGTCATTGATTTCAGTGGTAGTGAAATGGTACAAAAACTCACAAGATGTCGTCATTGTGGTTTAAGAGTAGTCTAGGGTAAATGAGAGGAAGAAAGGGAAGAATGTAGGATTTGGAGTTGTGTATTTATAGGCAACTTAATTGTCAAATCCACGTACGTGGGATCTACCAAATATTTTTGGTTGGCTAGGGAAATGAAAATATTATCCTCATAAAATTAATTTTGATGTGATATACAGTATTTTATATCTGTTTTTGTCAAAAGTTAATATTGATGGCACTATGCAATAGGTATATAACCTTTAAAAGGCAAGTTAATCGTCTATGTAATGTGACGGCAATACATCATATATTAAATGATAATAATAGTTTTCTTAAGGAATGGCAATGGGGCGCAGGTATTACCATACCCAAACCCGATAAGAAAAATGATATTTAAACCCGACCCGATATCTATCGGGGATCTTATTGGGCACCTTATCGAGCGAGATGGTTCACCAAAAACCGACCCCCGATAACTGTTACCACACCCGAAACCCAACCCCAATTCTTTTTATAAAATACAAAACAGTTATAAAATACAAAAAAACTAATGTTTATATATATATATATATATAATGGGGAAATGATCCGTAATGCAGATTTGTGAAGAAATTTTTTTTAATTTATCTTCTAAAATTTATTAAATGTACATGTTGAGTCTCTGGTGTGTGAGAACGGCAGTACCCAACTTGGGTACTGCCCTCAGTACAGATCATATGCCCATATATAATATAATATATATACTTGAGATGGGATTGTTGGTTTCATTATCAAACTTCTTTTATATGAATGCTACATGTTCTGGTTGGATAGGAAGGACCAACTGTCATTAAAACCTATTGATGCAACATAATGTACACCTGGAAGTTTTTTAATTGAAGCCTCACTTCATCTTAAGATAACCGTGTCATAACAAAAATAGAATTTGGAAGAAATAATAATAAAGACATCACTGTATCACTATAAACATAAAATGATAGAGAAAGTCTACCAGTTTTGTATATATATATATCATGTCGGGTCGGGTCGGCGTAGACATGCCCCAGTCCTTGCTCCGAATAGATTCGGGTATTGGGTTTTCTCTCGGATTTCTCATCGGAAGTTCAGGTGTTTTTGTCTATCCCTAGTTTTTTGTCATTTGCAAGAAACTATATATACTATATCTGCTTCACATTTGTTTTGACTTTTGATGTCATTAAGATTAGAATATGGAATATAAAAATTTTGGAAATAAGAGAGTTGATCAATAGGTGATGTAAGAAGATATGGAAATACTTTATTGATAGTGTTTTCACAAAAATAATTAAATAGACCAATCGTGTCTAAAGTCCTTGAAGAGATAGATGATATGGTTTAACCTATATTTAACGTACTTGTCTTCAACTTCGGCCCTACCAGTTCATCTAATGTTTCGCAAGGGTGTTTGGAATTGCATTTGTAATGAATTATCTTCCGCCCTACCAGTGCATTTAATGTTTCGCAGGGGTGTTTGGAATTACGTTTGTAATAAGTTATTTGATCATTGCATTTGCATAACGCAAATATTAATTTTTTTTTTTGGATATACAAGTGATTATTGGAGTTTAATTAGAGAAAAAACGTAAATTTGAAAAAGCAGTTAAGCACATGCTTTTTCAAAACGCAGTTTTGATAACGTAAATCCAATTTCAAAACGCAATCCGAAACACCCCGCATTTTTGTGCCTGCCCAACAAACAAATTTATGGTCATCTTAATTCGGAAACACATTTTCAATCTAACATGATACCTTAGTACTAGTTAATTAAAGTAAATAGTATTATGCAATTGTGTTTGGCTCTCTTGACAGACTTCTCAATAGAAGGAATTTGGTCCTAAGGAATATTGATCTCCACTCTCTCAAATGTCTGGTTTGCAACGATGATATAGAAATCGAGGTCTATCTCCATGACTCGATCCACTCTCTTAGTAACTTTACTTGTTGCCGACCGTCAACTCACTCGATAATTAGTATCAAATGCTTGTCACGCACTCACGCCTCGACAACATCCGGAAAGTCTTTGAGATGGTTGCGGAAAACTGCGAGTTGGATCATTTGAAAGCTTTAAACCAGGTTACTTTGAACAACTCCAAACTCTCTACTGAAAGTCTTGCGGATGACATATCAAACTGCTTGCTTTACTTTAGATTTCAAACAGAAAATGCAATGCGAACTTAATTTGGTTGGAATGGATTTGTGACTTATGCTTTACCATTTCCTTTTTCGTATAATTACTCTATTTGTCATCTTGTTAGAACCGGATATTAGACCGAGCCAGGTATCAAGCTACATCTATCCAGGATGGTCAATGGTGCAACTGAACACGTTGAAATGTTGAATAAAGAATTTCTTCATAACGTACTTTAATCAGTATATGTTAGTTTTGATCTCATATAAAGTTGTATTTGAACCCCGTGATTTTATCCATAAGCCTTGATAACTTTGATTATGAACTCGCTCGATAAGTATTTTGGCTCCATCCCTAAATAGAGCCATATAATTCATATATACATCTAGGAGCTGGTTATTGTAAAACAAGTATTAAAGTAAAACAATCATGATAAAATTGATGCACGAAAATGCATAAAGGACAAGTATTGCACTGATGAACGAAGATTTTCATGATACACACCGATTTTCAGTTACTGTAATACTTGTTTTATTTGAACCAGAACCTATACATCTATATCGTTAATCATTTACTTGCATCTATATCCATATCAACAATGTATAAATCAGCGTTGATCAATTTTTGACTACTATACTTTAGATATCAGATTGCAAATTTGCAAGCATCCTATGACATATATGATCTCATTCAAGACTTTGGAAGAAAAAAAATCACATACTTTCATTTTTTTTATCTATACTACCTTATAAAGATTATCTCACCCTTGTTAAAAATTACACAATACGAAATGACCATTTTACCCTTAATGAATTAATTAATTTTTCATTCTTTTATTCAATAATTTAAACATTTCCACTTAAAATACCTATAATACCCTTAATGAAATAATTTACAACATAGATCCCTCAACTCCTAAAATAACTACACTACCCCTTTTTACATCAATTACCTTTACAATAATAACCACACCGCTACCACCACCGACGCCGTCACCACTCGTCGCGTCACCACCACTACCAACCACCGCCGCCACCACTACACCGTCGCCGCATTGCGCGGGTACCATGCTAGTATATATGTATTTTTTTGTGAAACACTATGCTACAATAAAGTCGATAAAGTACTCTGAAACTTTTACTCCAGTCTACTTGTACGATGACACTGTGTCAATCTGATTAATATACGACTTTCCATATGTTACCATAGCCTAAAATTAAAAATGATCCTGCATCACATAAATTAAGAAAATAATAATAATAAATACGTAGATATATATGTCGACTAGTAAAGGGAGAAGAAAGATCACGTGTGATGCTGACTAGCAATGTGAAAGTCTTTATGGAACCCACAGTAGCAAAATTAACTTAATCACTAAGAATAACCCTCAAATACAAGGAAAATATATATAAAAAAATATATACACAATACATACAATCACATAAACAAGTAAAGGTTGGATCAAGCGGAAGATCATTTGTCTTCGGAGACAGATGTCAAGGGTTCAATCCTCACTCCTTACAAAATGGCCGGAAGGTCCTTTTTAAAACAGTCTCTCTACCATATCTCGTGAAAGTTGGGATTGGATATGGTTGTTATATACATACAATCACATTTTACATTTAATTACGTTAGCCACCCGATCGAAATCCGAAAGTCCCAACTTCAATTTAGTTCACAAAATAAGCCGACCAGCTTTATTTGCTTTTGTCGTGAATTCTGGAAATTGTGATTATATATGGGATTTTTTTTTATTTGATAGGGTCTCTATTCTTTAAATTCTTAAAGACCTTGTAACACCCCAAGATTTTAAATATTAGAAAATAACCTACTTTTGTAGTTTTATCTTTAAAATAAGTTCCTAGTATTTTATTTTGAGAAATGGGACTTAACTAGT
>JAOEHQ010047491.1:0-10805 GCA_025447715.1 Asclepias incarnata | reverse complement strand
CCCCCCCCCCCCCCCCCCCCCCCCCCCCCCCCCCCCCCCCCCCCCCCCCCCCCCCCCCCCCCCCCCCCCCCCAGATATATGTAAATATTATTTCCTTTCAATTTCTTTCAACTTTTTCACGTGCTGCATGAGCCTTAGCTTGTGGTATCCCCAAGTCGGAATTCTGGCAAAGACCAAGAAGTATCCATTTTTAACACAAAGAAACTGCCTGCTTTTAGTTGCGTTACCTCTGAAATTATGCAAATAAGGGTCAGAGCTTGAAGAAGAGAAAAAGGTAAACTCATCCAATGGACTGTGATTTTCCAGTTGAGTGTGTTGATAACAATGTTTTAAAAACCGGACCGGCCGGTTCGATCGGTCGGACCGGTTCGCGGTCAAGAGGCCGGTTTTTTAAACCTGGTTTTTTAGTGGTCCGGTTCAATAGTTCGAACTGACCGGTTCAACCGGTTTTGTATTTTTTTTTAATTTTTATGATGATGTATATACTTTAATGTTTTTTTTTTTGAACGCCAATAATGGTAATATATAACATAGTAAACAATAGCAAGGCGCTATTGATCAAGGTACAATTAAGTAAAAACATACAAAAAATACAAAATTACAACTCGCAAAGACACTTAGAACTTTAACTGCAAAGATCGTAAAAGGGTTGGAAAAAAACTTATGCCAATTACGGGAACCCCAAGACATAAGAAAAAACTTCATCAACGAAGGCCGAACCACCGGTTTTGACTTCGTAATGTTTTTGGTACAATTCCAAACAAGTTCTAAAACAAGACCTCAATCAATAAACCAAAACTACTCACAATGAGGTGACACGACCCATTCTTCCCCCATGTTTTTTTATTTTCCTGTCTCTATTATTGATCCAAAGAAACGAGGCAACCACAATCGAATTAAAAATGCAAGCACTGCTCTCTTTCACGTCATTATGTTATTTTTAGTATATACTTTAATGTTATTTTTAGTTGTTTGTGAATATTAAAACATATACTGTATTTTCTTTAGATTATAACTATTTTATGTTATTTTTTAATGGATTGTAACAAGTTTAGTAGCATTTAAAAATAAAAATAAAAATGTCAAACGCCGGTTGAACCGGTTCGACCGCTCGCAGTTGACTGGCCGGTTCGAACAAAAAACTTGTTTTTAAAACATTGGTTGATAATGAACCACGTACAATTCTCTGTCGTTCATTGTGCCTGCACTGTGTTCTTAAGACTTTTGTGCCTATCCACTGGTGAGTGATTGGGTTGGTAGTACCGACTTGGGCCTCCCATAGCTGCTGCATGTCTTCC
The DNA here is from genome assembly GCA_025447715.1 of Asclepias incarnata. Classification (NCBI taxonomy): domain Eukaryota; kingdom Viridiplantae; phylum Streptophyta; class Magnoliopsida; order Gentianales; family Apocynaceae; genus Asclepias; species Asclepias incarnata. The sequence goes on along the minus strand of JAOEHQ010047491.1, from coordinate 9,507 downwards.
AGTATAATTACAAAACAAAAATAATAAATGTTATATATATGGGAATGTTATGTATAATTGTATAAATAATTACTTACATGTTGCTGTTGAGTTACAAAGGGCACTACTATTTTCACCCTTTTTTTTTTTGCATACCATATAATAAACAATGCATACCGTACAACTGTTTAATGCGTAAAAAGAGGTGTAAATAGACAAAATCATGGTGGAAATAGATGGGCACGTTACAAAACCGACATAGCTCTCTTTTGTCCAATGTATATCAGCAAAAACCTCACAATCTGACTTGGATATTGACATGCATCGCCAAAGGAATTTTTTTTTAATCATAATAATAGTATGTATATATATATATATGATGTTATTTCAATTAAAAATGCTAACTTTAATTTAATATGTATGTATGTATTTAATTATGTAAGTATTTATGTGTTATGTAGAGATAAAAGTGTGAAAATGTAAACGTATTTTTTACTTTGTATACCGTTGCATCACAAACTTTTTTATGGTCTTAGTTGTTGAACGAACTTTCAAAATTTATTCACATATGCATATAAAACTTTTTTATTATCATCAAACTTTAAAAACTGTTTAGATATTGTCATTAAACATTCCAAATTTCTATATAGTCATTAGAAAATTCAAACTTTGATTAATTACTATACGTGAACAAAGTTTGAAAGTTAATTTACGGCCATTTTTAAGCAATAATTAAAAGTTCGTTGGGTAACTAGGTCAATAAAAAAGTTCATGATGCAACTGTATACAAAATGAAAAGTACGTTGATATTTCAGGCCTTTATGATCCTTATATAGGATGAATCGGCGAATGGATTCAAATCCGATCGGCAAGTAGATCGATATGTCCCATATCTTCTTGTAGAACCCGGCCAAGCAGTTGGAGCCTGTCACATTGTGATCACTCCACTGAACTTGACAAAAAATCTCTATATTGAAAATTTACTAATGTTACATATTGTGTTTTAAGAAAATTATAATATTATGTTGTGGACTAGCCACTGCCACTACAATCAAAGATTTCAGCTAGAAGGTAAATGGACCCATTATCGATCGATCGCTATTTAATTATCATAGTCTCCATGGTTCTGTAGTAACCATTGTATTATAATGTTTCTGTTGGGAAATAATAATGGAATTCATCATCTTCATACGCCCACTTGTGTAAAGAATCCCATAGCGATTCAAGCTCATATCCTACCTCTATTCCTTTAAACGTTGAGATAGTAGTTGGCGAATGCACTGTGCTCTCCTGTATGAAATCCCAAAATGAGTCGTTTTCACTCCCCACCAACTCGACAGAGTTGTAGCTCGTTGTAGCTACTCCGTCCACTGTGGTTTCTGTCAAGTTGTCGTTTGTTGTAGCTAGTCCGTCCGCTGTGCTTTTTGGCAAGTTATCGTCTGTTGTAGCTAGTCCGTCCACTGTGGTTTTTGGCAAGTTGTTGTTTGTTGTAGCTAGTCCGTTCGCTGTGCTTTTTGGCAAGTCATCGTCTGTTGTAGCTAGTCCGTCGACTGTGCTTATTGCCAAGTTGTAGTTTGTTGTTGCTAGTCCGTCCACTGTGCTTTCTGGCAACGAATCTTTAGATTTCAATGCATCCATATCGATATCATCTTGCGATAAGTTATCTTTATCCTTACCTTCTCTACATCATATATACAAATTAAAAAAGCATAAATTTTAGTGACATTGTTCCCACTTAGCTTCTTACTTAGGTACCAGTAAAAGCTATTCGTATATTTACAGACTTAAAAGAGTATAGTAAGCCAAGAAAATATTTGCATACAACATGTTACAAAAAAAGACGCTTTAATTTTAAGTGTAGACAAATTAAAAATGCGAGTATTGTGGCAACCATATCTTAGCACAAGACTAATGATCACGTTTTACCATGGCGGAGCCACTATTGGGGCAAGTACATGCCCTCCCCTCGCAATTTTTTCATGCATAGATAAAATAACAAATTAATACTTCTCCGATTCCTAAACTACCTCAAATAATTCTAAGTTCATGCATGCCTCTGGACTTCTGCCCAAGAGGTATAACCTCTACGAAGTGGGCTAACTGGCAAAATAACAAATTATTGTCTACCATGTTATATATATCGTAAAATTCAAGTTAAAAGATTTTTTATCCAAGACTTATGTGACTTAATTGTTTTAAGTTCGTTGTTCTCTCAATAATCATTTTCCGGCTCTTGTCTCTGAGTTCTAAATGTGTATGTGTGTGAATTTGTAAGAAAAGAACATACATTTGGTTAATTTTTTGTAATGCTTCCACATTATGTATATTTACGGAGGAGGAGGAGGAGGAAGTGGTGGTAGCAGTGGCGGCCGAAGGTAGAGATGTGTGGGTGACAGGATCAATTTCTAGTAAGTCTGGAAAATTAACTTTGGCTCTTTTGCCATGAAACTTAAAAGCTGCTTTGTCATAAGCCAATGCAGCTTCCTCAGAAGTGTTAAATGTACCTAGCCACAGCCTTGCCCTTTTCTTATTTGGGTTTCTCATCTCAGCCGTGAACTTCCCCCATGGTCGTCTTCTAACTCCTCTGTAACGTGTCCACTCAACCACATTTTCGTCAACTACCTTTTTCTTTTTCTTTTGAGCTTTTGGTCGATCCGCTCGAGTTTCTCTTCCACCTGAGGATCCCTCATCGTGTGTCCTTGATATCGATCCGTTGTTACCGGGAATCACCAACGGAATAGCTTGTACTACGGGAAAAGTCGCATATGATTGAAGTGTTTTGGGCTTTGACATGCTAACGAATTATATATATTTTTTGCCTTTAATATATGATTACAATATTGTTTGTATAGGTCTTTTATATAGGGATCCTACACACGTCAGTATTAAAAACGAGAGGTTAGTAACCATTAAACGATCCTTGTTTTATATGATTAGTTTGCTTAATTATTATAATTGATTATCTGTCCTTTGTCATCAAGAACAAATCACATGTGCATCACGTTTATGTGCATCAAAAGGTAAACAAGGCGATAATTGTGTTTGATGATGCTAGAAAAAATAATAAAATGGTCCTATGTAATTAGCAGGCGACAGAAAGTTTATTGATTTTGCAAGAATTGTAGTAGGTACGTAGGTTGTAAACGAACTAAATTTCTATGAATTGTTATTAAGAAAAAGTGTAAATGCCAAAACAAAAGCAACCTATTTTCACTTTTGTTTTAAGGTAGGTAATGTATTATATACCTATACATGTATTAAATGCTCAAAATTTGTTCTACTGTAATATGGTTACCGGTGGACTCGACCTTTAAAATTGATTTTTTGTGGTACTAAAATTTCAAAATGTGTACAATATTAAGTAGTAAACTTAACATTATAGGAAATAAACTTTTAAAATCTATACCATTATAAGTAGTAAACTTTCAAATATGTACCATTATAGGTAATAAACTTTCAAAATATGTACCATTATAAGTAGGAAACATTCAAATATGTACATTATACACAATCTATACCATTATAAATAGTAAACTTTCAAATATCTATTATTATAGATAATAAGCATTATAGGCGGTAACCTTTCAAGTCTATTCCAATGTAGGTGATATTGTGTGTGTCACATGTCAATCATATAAATCAAGTAGAACTTCATTCGATAAAAGAGTTAGTGAATGTTTATATTAACAAATAAACATAAAGTACGTTAACTATATTGGTATTATACAAAGTAAATTAATTATATTGAGATAGAATTGAAAATACGTTGCTATGTTATGACCTTTACTCTTAAACAAAAAATGAACAAAGAATATAAATTTAGATCATTTATTTGTTTTATGTTCGTGAACTTTCAATAATTTGTTTTCTTTAAAGTTCGATAGTCTTCCATAAGCATCCATTCACTAGTGTTGTTTGTTTATACTTATTTTTGATACTTAGACTTTCTCTTTTGAACTATTTACAACAAAAAAAAATTCAATTTTTGGATTTCTTTTTTTTTTTTTGAACGGCAAAAAGAATTATATTACTATTAAAGATCGACTAGCAAGACGCTAGCGATCAAGTACAAAAATAAAACAATCTAGAAAGTACAATACACAAACTAGACGCATCTTGGAACTTTAACTGCTAAGGATGCAAAAGAGTTGGGAAAAAAACGTATGCCAATTACAGATAACTAAGACATAAGAAAAACCCCCATCAAACGAAGACCGAGCCACCGATTTTCACCGGTTTTTTTTTTTTTTGAATGTTTAATTTATATTCCAATGTTTATAGTTATATGTTAGTAAATGTGTATTCGTTTGTGTTTATTCATGAGTACAAATGAAGGAACATCCCCACAATTCTATGTTCAGATATATGTGTGTGAACCGTTAGTTAAGTTAAACGATAGAAAGATGTTAAATCGTAATTCTCAGTAATTTGATAAGTAATTCTTAACAAGTTCTTGTTTCATTTTTCACGGAGACTTTACACATACTTTATTGACATCTCAATTGAAGATTGTTGATATTGAAACAAGGAGGATATTTTGCTCTAGTCCCCGACTTCATTTGATCACTACTCGAGTCTAAAGCCTCCTCAAACAGTTTCATGATACAAGTGTCATTATCTATATTTGTGTGATATTTTCATGTATTTGTGACATTGTCGTAACATTCATAGTGATACCTAAACTTGGTATTCAGTGATGATTGAAAGGAATTTCTACCAGTGTTAACATCAAGCCGACGCTAAAAGTAGGTCACTTAAATTGATTCTACGTGAATTAATTTTAGTGTGAACTAGTAATCTATGTGATCCAGCAGTTATTGTGTTTTCAAATTTTGTTTTTTTCACGCAAACGCAAGTTACTTTTCTTTGATATATCACATGAATAGTTGCATTACCCGATTGAGTTTTTCACAAGTTTGTTGCTTCGTTGGAATTCACAATCATATTTCACATCATTATCATGGGATAGTGATTTGATTATTTGATTCCACAACGATGATAGTTGTGTTTTTTTATGGGCTATATTACAAGATTTAAATCTTATGCAAGATTTGTGTTAGGAGGAGAAGTTTTATTGTTTGGAAATTGTTTGATGCATTTGGTCAATATCAACCACATGTACATGATGAACACGATGACTCATATTCATCATGCTATATTAGTATGTGTTTTGGTGTTTGTGTGTAAATAGAGGTTAGAGTGAGAAAGAGAATATGAAATTGTGAAAATTTTCAAGTATGCCCAAAAGTCATCAAATTGTATATGGGAGGGGGGTTTATATACATAAGCCATATTTTCATATTTACCCCTCTATGGATAAATAATATCAAAACAAGTCCGAATATAAAACACAATTACTAAAACAAAATATTGTTCAAACAATCTCCCCTTTTTTAGTGAATTGTGAATGTCTTCGATATTTTCTAGATCTTTAGTCTTGACTTTGATACCTTGGACTTGACTTTCGTATTCTTGAACCATCTCTTCATTTGTTGAGATGATCTTGAAAATTTCTCATTGTTTTCAAGTTCTTCGATAAACGTTGACTTTTAACTTCTTGAGCCTTTCTTTGAACTTATCTACATGTTGATCTTGATAATTTTGAACTTTTCTTGAATGTGTTGAAATGATCTCGAAGCTTTCTCAATGTCTTCGAAATCTTCAATCAACTTTGACTTTAAAGAATCTTCAATCTTCCTTTATTGTCTTGAATTCTCGAAAGCATTCTTTGAATATGTAACCTCGATCTTTTTCTTCTTTTTGCAACTTTGAATCTTTAACGAATCTTTGAAACCTTTATGCTTTCCGAACTTTAAAACATCTTTGATCTAGAATGTAGATTTCAAAAACAATGTTTGCTTGAATAACCATCTTGAATAAACTAAACAATTAACACTTGAAGCTTTTCTTCATATGAACATTTCGATTACTTTAGCTCCCCCTTGAACACACAAACGTCTTATCCATTCTCCCCCTCGGATATTCAATCTTTAAAATCAAATGAATCATCATTTAAGAATCAATCTTTCCAATCTTTCAAATTTAATACTTAATCATTTCAGAATCAATTTCCCCCTTGTATTATGAATCATCTCCAAACAAACTTTGTAACCAAATAAGTTTTCATCTAAGCATCAAACTTTCTAAACTTTAAAATGTCGAAATCTTTTAATCCCATTTATCAATTGTCAACCCAAGATTTTCAAACATTTCAATCAAAATCTTATCATCCTCCCTCAAAAACTTGTAAATATTTGTCTTTTACATATCCAATCCTTAACCACTTTCCAAATTCTCATGCTCATTTATCTCATTTCTTAATTTTTTATGGATCCTCTAAACACTTGGAATACAAATACTTTTCTCTAATGTTCTAAGATCTCCCCCTTATGATGAATATACAAAGGATGTTCAACATGTACAACACACAAACTAAACGGAATAAACCTATTGGTGAACTACAACATAAGATTTTGTGTTGTTGGAAGAATATTTGAAGTGTTTGTGTTCTTTGCGTTTAGGTGAAAAGAAATGAGCAACCGGATGAGAATGATCCGTTAGCACAACTACATAGTCCAAATGACAAGTAGTGTGACCTAATGATATGATTACTATCAATAGGATTTCCCATTATCATCAAGATATGCACACAGCCCTATCTTTCTAATGGTTCGATCTAGGGCTTTTCAACCACTAGAAGGCTTTAAGGATCATAAACATGGTCAGTGTCACCAAAGCGTTCAATAACCACATTTAAAAACCTTCAAAGACTTTGGAAAATAATACCGAGGTCACATAGATTTCTCGTTAACTCAATAAACTCATAAAATGAGAATATGAGACCTACTTTCAATGTTGGCAAGATGATTGCATTGGTAGGATTTCCATTCGTTCATCGTGGAATATCATAACAATGATATCACTATGAATGTTCTGGCAATATCACAAAGATATGCAAGAAAAATATATAATGTGTCCTAATCAAGTGAAAAAACTTGCATAAGCAACTAAGTGATCAAAAGAAGTCGGGAACAGGAGCAGAGTGTCTCCCTTTTTCAATATCAACAACTTCCAAATGAAGTGTCAATAGAGACGTGAAAGTCTCCGTGAGAATGAAACAAGTATTTGTTGAGAAATACTTGAGTGGTGAAGGTGAAGATGTGCATTACTTCACTGGGTTCATGAAGTCTAGAAAAGAATTTGTTGACCCGGCGATTTAGAAATGTTAAGGGAGGGATGTCATTTCTTTAGTGGGAACCTCAAAGTGGGAACCTCGAATCTCGTAGTTGGAACCTTCTTATTCATGAGCATCGCCCTCCATCACCTGTAACTCTTTATCAACAAGGAATGGCTGAGGAACCCCGTGCACCATCAGTTGACCCCTATAGGCAACCAAGGCCTAACTTTCATGTGTCAGCTCGCTACATACTTAGAGACCCAAATGGTGCGAGAACCTCCCAAGCCAATGCCGGTCCATCCAACATTCATGACTATTACTCTTGGGAATCGATGATGAGGAGAGAGTTTGGGATTGAAGATCCCAATATGGTGGTGGGAGCACCGGAGGAAAGGACATCCGGTATGTCAATGGATGAGTTTCGCCAAATGCAAATGATAACCGACTTACTCATCCGTACTAGGGAAAGGGTAACCTAACAAGCTCATATTTTAGATGGAGCTTATCACCATGTTAAAGTGGCCATGATGATCACTAATCAAGGAAGGGAAACAACTTGGACATTGATATGGATACTCTTAGCTTTAATTGTCTTGGTTGTGGACTTGATGATAGCCATTCTCTATAAGATGTAACTCTAATGGTAGTAGTAGCTATGTAAGCCTAACAACGTGTATTAGACTCGATCTTTTGGTACTCTTTTGGTATTATCATATCTCTATGTGGATGTAGTCCCACAATAACTCATGTGTCATATTGTTCTAGATCTTGAATCTTGTTTTATGAATGAAATTTTGATAACTTTTGGCTTACATGTTTATGCTATCTACTATATTATTCATCTTGCTCTCGGAATATGATATTGCATATTTCTTCTTCAAATTTTATACTTGGGTTATTACAAGTCAAATCTATAATTCTTGCTATTTGTGACTTGTACATGTATTCTTATCTATCTTGCAAAGCTATATTCTATTCAAATTTCATATCCATATCTTAGTGACATTCTTATTCGTGTCATAGAATCATGCCTCCAAAAACGCGTAGCAATGTTAAGAGAACTACCACCGCCAGGAGAAATTCCACTCGAAGGACTACTACCCGAACTAATCCAAGGCAAAAAGAACCCGAACCAGAAGAGCCTGTGATTAATCAAGGTCCTGAACCTGCCGGTGAAAATCCGGGTCCAGAGCTAGTAACTGGGGCAAATCTTGGCCCTGAGCGAGCTGCTGGGAAAACCAATGATGGTCCGCAAGCAAATGACGTGGTTGCAATTGTAACCTAACATTTGCTTACCGCCATACCGACTATGGTTGCTTAGATCACGGCAAGTATGAATGCTAACAACAACAATGTCGACAACAGCCACAATGCCAATCCTGCAATTAAAGAAGAAATCCATATAGTTCATTTTAGGGGATGAAATTTTAAAACCTTCACGAATTGCAAACCGAAAGAATTCCATGGCACGGAAGGTGTTGTCGGGTTAATCAACTGGTTGGAAAGTATCGAGGTTGTGCTCTACATCAGTCTATGTGTTGAAGAGCATAAAGTTGAGTATGCTTCAAGTCAGGTTCAAAAGGATGCCCTGTCATGGTGGAATGGGCAAATCCGAAGTCATGGTCGAGAACCCGCTTATTGTATTCCTTGGGCGGAGTTTAAAAGGTTGTTGATGGGGAAGTACGGTCCAAGGGAAGAAGTTCAAAGAACGGAAGGGGAATTATGGAATCATTCTATGGTGGGGTTAGACAATGAGAAGTATACAACTTGTTTTCATGAGTTAGCAAGACTAGTCCCTCGCATGGTCGACATTGAAGAAAAATTGGTGGAAAGGTATTGTTATGGGTTGGTACCCAAAGTGAGAAGACTTGTCGCTACTTTCAACCCCACAACACTTCAAGTGGCAGTCAGCAAAACTAACAAGATGGTTTTAGATCTGAAAAGGGCCGGGGGTTCATCTGGTGTTGTTTAGTGTAACACCCCGCCGCAGCGGAATACACGGGGCGTACAGTTAATGCACAGTTCACAGCACAAGTATAATAGATCATAACATAGTTGCCATAAATTACAAGATAAAGTTACAATGTACGGGGTATTCAACCCAAGAATTTAGTTCAATACAGACTAAAACATGATTTGCCACACAGGGCATAAACAAAAGATGTTGCTATGAAATTTACAATCCGCTGATCATAAATTTGACTGCAACATGATGACCCCAAAATGCTGAAGACTTCAAAAAGACTCCAGAAGTTGACAACTGTATCATGACATAAGTGGCCTAATTGCCAGGACCTGAAAAGCATGAAAATCAAGTGTCAGCTATAAAAATAGCTGGTGAGTTCACAGTT
>JAOEHQ010047489.1:0-10809 GCA_025447715.1 Asclepias incarnata | reverse complement strand
TTTCGACTATATATATGTTTAAACGTTTCAACTATATATTTTCCGGATATGCACACAATTATTTTCCGGTATTGTTTTTTTGAAATATGAATAATTGATATATGCACACAATTATTTACCTTCAAATTCAAAAACCTTACACATTAAATATACCCAAAAGCCCCACCATATTAATTAAATATATCCGAAAGACCCCACCCCATTAATTAAATATACCCAAAAGCCCCTACCTCATTAATTAAATATACCCATAAAAGGTCTACTAACAAATTTATACAAAAACACATAGTATAAACACCTAAGAAAACACACAAATTTTATCACCCCATGACATCATAATCTAATGTGGACAAGCCCTTTGGTTGACACATCAGCTTTTATGACATAGACAAGAGTTCTCCTTTATAAGAGAAGGAGATAGATTAGTTGTGTTTGCCAAATAATGAATTCCTATTCATTTTTGTTAGAGAATTTTGAATTCTTTCCTTTGATGAAACTTGAAGGGATTTCAATTCTTTCTTTTTGCGAATCAAACCGTCCATGGAATGTAATCTGAATAACTGAATTCCATTTTACTAATCAAACAAGATATAAATTCTAATTCTAGTTCTATTTTCATTACATTACATTATAGGGAATTTTGCAAACCGAACAGACTCTTAAAATATCACACTCACTTTTCCGTTATGATTTTGAAATAAATAACAGTATCATCAAGCTTCTTCTAATTATATATTAAGGTCTTGTATATGTTTAAGATTCGACAAAAAAGAGTAGTGTTCCAAAATTATGAACTTGTAATATTATATGTGCACGCACGCATAGAAATGCGGTACGAAGGGCCTGTTTCGTTTTTTAGTCATTAAGTGCTGAGTGTATTAAGTGGCTGAATGCACAAATAATGTCTGTATGTATTAAGTAATAAATAATTAATTGACGGTTATTTGTTTATTAAGTAAAAAAAAAGAAACATGAAAATTGACTTAATGTATTAAGTTCTTAATTATTAAGTCTATTAAGTAAAAAGTAAACGGGTCCTTAGATGATCATGTTCTAAATACATTTCACCTACTACAATAACTCATTAGTTATATATATTTTTGTTCAAGGTGGTTACTCATAGTTTTAATTTATACAAGTTTTATTTTTATTTTTATTTTTTGAACGGTAAAATATCTTACTCCTACTATTAAACTACCCGAATGCTTAGGATGGAACCCAAAGCATTCGAAAACACCCCAAATACCCCTCCCTCACCCGGTGCTAGCTTGATAATGGATTTGGACTAGGCATGGGCCTAAGGCCCCCATAAAAATAAGGTCTTCAATTTGGGCTGGAATGATATTTTATTAGGCTGTTTTATTTTTATATTAAAGTTAATAATGGATTTGGACTAGGCATGAGCCTAAGGCCCCCATAAAAATAAGGTCCTCAATTTGGGCTGGAATAAAATTTTATTAGGCTGTTTTATTTTTATATTAAAGTTGGGTAACTATCCACTTCATAAATTTTAATAGCTAATGTTTTTTTATTATAAAAATAGTCAAAAATCTACATCCTCCACTTAATCTGTAACTCAGTACTTCTAAAATCTACAAAGTAACATATATACATTAAAAAGGGGTTTTGTTAGACTTTAAAAAAGACCCCAAAAATTATTGCCGCTTAGGCCTCTCCCTATCCTGACGCCATCATCTCCTCATCCTCACTGCCACATCAGCTTTCTCTCTGCAAGACACACCCAAGAACTACCCCCTCCCTATCATACCCTCATCTTCATCTCATCCTCACTGCCACATCAGCATTTTCTCTCTCCACATTTATTTTACCACAAAATTATATAAAACTAATATTTTTATAAAATTAAAAACATTACATTAATACATTAAAATTAAAAATAAAAATACTTTACATTAAAATTAACTTAATGTAACAAATTTTCATTTAAAGAAATTCAAAACTTTAAAACTATATTATAAATATGTTAATACTTCAGGGGCTAAACTGAAAATATATTATAAATAATATATATATATGTTGTCTTCTCCAATTTTCCCTGCGCAAACATATATATATATATGTATATATATACACACACAGTAACACAGAGTATATATATATTTTCAGTAGTTTTCTCATATGAAAGACGCAAACATATACATATATATACAACGTCAATGGTCCCACCACACTCGTCTACTCGTTTCGTAATTTCGACCGGTGTCGACGACGACCACCTCACGACAAGGTGGTGCCTATGGAGTCTTCATCGACGAGCATCATGACGAGCATCACGACGGACGATAGGGACCGGCCTTATAATCATATTAATTAGTAGAACTAGATTCCTACCAAACCTTTGAATATATAAAGAGACAATGTCGTTAAGTCTTTCCCAAATTTGCCGTTAAAAAAAAAAATTCCTATCAAACCTTTCCTACATTAAATGATTGTAAAACATCTATTGAATTTATTTGTAGCATTATGAGTGGTAGAAATACACAATTTGATTATATGTTTTTAATTCAAGAAAAGCTTCTTCATCATTATTGTGATATATTATGTTTAACAATGAAACGATTTCTATCATTTAAAAAATAAGAGAAAAAAACATCAATAACTAATTTATTATGATTTTGTAATAATAATAATTTTAGTCATCAAAATGTTCTTTGTGAGTATACTATGTAATTGTACATATAAACCACTTGTGGTTGAAGTTTTTTTCATTTTGAATCAAAACGACACTTCACAGCCTCTTTTTCTCAAATTTTTAAATATACCTTTTTAACTTCAATTAACATTCTATTTATCCCTACACCTTGCTCCTTCACACTAGCCAAAAATGTACAAATCGCTATAGATGTTATTATATCGACGGGTCCACCCAATGTGATTCTAACAGTTCGTTGGAAATTAAGGTGGTTGAAGTTTATATGTAATTGTACATATAAACAATTGTGGTTGAAGTTTTTTTCATTTTGAATCAAATTGGATGGACCTGTCGATATGTACAATTGTACATATAAATAATTGTACATATCGACAGATCCACCCAATGTGATTCTAACAGTTCATTGGAAATTAAGGTGTGAGGAGTGTATCCCCTCCCCTACTTTTCACTTTCATCCCTTTCTCTCCCTCGTGCAAGGAATGTCACTTCTCTCCCTTCCTCCATCCCTCGCCCTTTTTTTCAATTAAAAATAATAAAACATAAGAGAAAGTAAGTGAGGGAGAGAAAGACCACTTTCACGCTTTTCCTCCCCTCCCGCACGGTATCTCCTTCAAGAAATGGTGTTCACCGGGGTAACTCACGGTATCTCACTCCATCTGTCTGCACTCCCCACTCCCTAAGGGTGAACCAGGGTCAATAGGTTGGAAAGGCACGCAAACATATTTTTTCCATTTTTAAGTACTATTACTATTAATTTATTTGAATAATTTTGAACCTGTTTAAACTAATATATTTAATTTGAGCCGTTTGAGATAAAACACAACCTAAATCAACATGTTCACAAACAAACAGGTTGAAAATGCCGATTCTATGATTTATATCAGGTTGGCATCTTCTTGTAGTCTAGACCCCCTGATAGAGGTTGGATGCAAATCATTTCATCAGCCAGAATCACCCCTAATATGTTTGTATATTCAAAGATGGCTTTGAGTTTATACGTAGCCTATACGATTATAGAACCATATGCTACATAAATAATTTTAGGGCATATAATCTGTACTGTGGGCAGTACCCAAGTTGAGTACTGCCGCTCTCACATACCGGGGGCTCAGCATGTTCATTTAATAAGTTTCAGAGAGCAAATGGAAATTTATTTCTTCACAAATCTGTATTACGGATCATTTTCCCATAATTTTATTACTAAAACATTGTACAGCATTGTTATATAGTATACAAGAACAAGACTGCTGGGAATTTTTGGGAATGTGGTGATAACATGTTTTCAAAACTATATGTCAGGCCGGATTGCCGGAAAGAATAAGAGTAAATGATATACAAATGTAAAGAAAATAGACCTTCCGAAGAAGATAGCAAGCGAGCTAACGTCAACTCAGATGAATACTGGCACTTATGACGACAGACAAACCTCTTCACTTCCGGCTTCACTCGAGAGGATAGGCATACGAATTGCTATTACCTTCTTGCTCCATCTTGGTCCTTTCATAAAATGTTAATCAGATAGGAAATCCAGATGTAACAACCACAAATAGCAGACTACCCAAATACTATTAAAATTTCAAGCTGAGGACTTGGATGGTTGCTCCATCTTGTATTAATACAATGAAATATGCATCTTCCCTGATCTGGATATGCTATCAAGTGTGATGGTTCTTCGTCGGCTTTATGACCCCACCTCACCTAAGCGATGGGCTAGATACTAGTCACATTTGAAGCTAATCACTTGATGATTGCCACATCAAACTTCTGTGTTCTTGATATTCTCTAATATGTTGATGCAACTTCGGTGACTTCAACTGGAAGTTATCATTTAGCCAATTGAATTGTCTTTGAGGTTGATACAGATATTATCTTGCCTCTGGAACAGATCACATGAACCAACTTAAACACATCCAAATCACCAATGATCTTTGCACGAACAGACACCGGCTCCAAAATGATGAAATCGATACGAGTCTCTGACTATAATATCCCGATTGCAAATCTTTGATACGTACTTAATCCAATTATGGCAATCATTGCATACACGAAGATTCTTCATAACCCGCATGGGGATCGTATTAGACAAAGTCAAAAGTCCAAATGTAATGGCTAATTTCTCACTGTGTATACAAGTTAATGGATCCTTTTGATCTTGCTCCAAATCATTTAAAAGACTATAGCGGTCTTGAACATAACCCATATCAGCAGCCCTTTTATTTATAACCTCCAAATATTCATAGATCTCATTGGCTAGTGGATGGAGACGATCACCAACAAAGAATGCATGAACCGTGTTTTTGACCTCAATCCAGCTACGCCCCGGCACTTTCTTCACGTATCTATCTTTCATTAACTTTCTTGTTCGGTTTCTATCATCCCATTTTCCAAAAACAGCATACATATTTGACAATAACACATACGTGGCTGAATCTTCTGGTTCTAATTCAAGAAGATGTTTTGCAGAGATTTCTCCAATTTCTTTATTTTTGTGAACTGTACACGCACTCAAGAGTGTCCTCCACACCATTGCGTCAGGTTCAATCGGCATTGACTCAATAAATTCTCGTGCACGGGTCAAAAGCCCAGCCCGTCCAAGTATGTCTACAACACAAGCGTAGTGTTCGGCTCGTGGCACTAAACCATAATCTTGACTCATGGATTTGAAGTATTCTAGCCCTTTGTCAACTAATCTGACGTGGCTACAAGCCGTTAAAACACCCACAAAAGTAACATAATTTGGAGTATAACCGAGCTGCTTCATTTCCTCAAAGAGTTTTATAGCTTCATCTCCACACCCGTGTTGAGAATAACCCGTGATCATGGCATTCCATGAAACCTCGTTCTTTTCAGGCATTTCAAGAAACTCTTTCTTGGCATCATCAAGGCTTCCACATTTTGAATATAATGTTATGAGAACATTTGAAGCCTCAGGTTCCAAATTGTAGCAGGTTTTTATCATTCTCGAATGGATTTGCTTCCCTTGTGTTATGTTTGTTGTATTTGCAGCAGCACTAACTGCTGACCCGTATGTAAACATATTCACTTCTATTCCAATTTCATTCATTTTAGCATATACTTTAAGTGATTCCTCATAATTCCCGCTCTGTGCAAATCCTGAAACCAATCCATTCCATGAGACATTATCTTTATAATTGATCTTGTCAAATGCCAAGTATGCTTCGTTTATTAAACCACAGCGAGCATACAGGCAAACAAGTGCATTCCCGATTGAAAGATCAGAGGAATACCCACAAACGACTGAATGACCATGAATTTGGCGGCCTTGGTTGATAGCTTGAATTCCTGCGCACGCACTAATTGCACTTGAAAATCCAATGTTGTCTGATTGGATTCCTTGGTGTAACATTTCCTCAAATGTCTTAAGAGCTTCAACAAATAATTCATGTTGAGCATATCCTGCTATCATAGCTGTCCAAGAAACAACATCTTTCTCTTTAAGGCGCCTAAGAAGTTTCTGTGCAGTGTACAAGTCCCCATGCTTGGAGTACATATCAATAAGCACACTGCAGACATATACATTTGGCTGAAAACCCGTTTTCACGACTTGTGAATGGATCTGCTCACCGAGGTCTAAAGCACCCACTAAAGTACATGTTCTAAGTATACTTGGATACGTGTACTGATTAGGTCTCAACCCGTTAATCTGCATTTGTGAGAAAATTTTAACGGATTCATGAAGATCCCCCAACTGTCCATAAGCCACTAACATGACATTCCATAAAACCACATTTTCTTTTTCTGTTGTAAGGAAGAACTCATGAGCAGTTTTGACATCGGAGCATTTAACATAAAGGTCAAGTAACGAGCCTTCTATGATTATATCTGCACACATTCCTGCCTTTATTGCATACGAATGTAGTTGTCTCCCTTTCAACAAATCCCCAATTGATGCACAAGCACTTAAGAGACTAGCAACAGTGACAGAATCCGGTTTCAGAGTATCAGACTGCATTTTTCCATATAACTCCAACGCCTTCTCACTTAGTCCTTTCTGAGCAAGCCCTGATATAAGAGTGTTGTATGATACACCATCCCTATGATCCATTTTAGTAAAAATTTGTTCTGCAGACAACAAATCGCCACAACGGGAATACAATGTGACAAGAGCATTGCAAACAAAAGTTTCAGAAGAAAATCCCCATTTATGAATAAGGGAATGCAACTGCTCACCTAGCTCAAAAAACGCAATCTTCGTACACGAACTTATAACACTAGAGAAAACATAAGGAGTAGGCAAAACCCCGGAATCATGCATTTCTTTAAACAACAAAATACTCTCTTCTTCAAGTCCATTTTGAGAAAAACCCGATATCATAGCAACCCACGTCACATTATCCCTCATACCCAACCCTTGAAACACACATTTTGCAATATCTATACACCCTTTCTTCGCATACATATCAATCAACGGATTACACACAACATAATTCTCACCAAAACCATACCGAACAATCTTACCATGAATCATCTTCACATAACAATCCTCAACCTTATCTCCACTACATGCTCGCAACACATTCCCAAACGTTACTTCATTCGGGCAAACAACATTTGCCGCCAACATTTTCCAAAACAAACCCAAAACCAAACCACCCACCTTCTTCCCAATCAACCCGAAAAACAAACCGTTCCAAAAAGACAATAAATCTCTCTCAGGCATTTCATCGAGCAGTTGGTACGCATAACGCAAATTTCCAAGATTTACATAAACATCAAGTAACCGGCTATTAATTCCATAATCCGAATCAAAACCCGATTTTAATAACTTCCCATGAAGCTTTTGAACATCTGAGAGAGACCCAGAAGTTAAAAATGCTTCTAATAGCCAACAGTAAGTTTGATGATTAGCCGAAACTTGGTTCGGATAACTAATAAGCCGATTTTTATCGTTATTACTTATGGGCTTTGATAAATCTTCTTCTTGTTGTTCACCGAAAATTGGATGAGTTGCAGTGCATAATTTAAATTGATTGAATTTAGTGAAAAAATATTTGGGGAAATTTGATTGTGGTTTTTGCGGGAAAGGGTGAATTTGGGGGTTTAAAAATGAAGAACATAATAAGATCATAGTTGATTGTACGAATAGAGTGGAAGTTGATAAACCTCTAAATAGTTTTCATGAGGGTTTAATGACGATGAATTTGTGAACCTGTTAGGTGACTTAGGTCCATTATTGTTAACAAGAATTTTACCCCCGCGCGTTGCGGCGGGTTGTTACAAAAGGCATGAACTCGACAACTTCTTTTGTTGATGGAACCAAATCTAAAGTTATGATCCTAGAAGATATGTAGCTAATGTAGTATACCTTCAACTCCAATATGTTGAATTCATTCCCCATATTATCTCGCTCATGTGGTAAATCAAGAGCAAAAGTCCACTTCCTGTCAACAACAAAACCATAATAGTAAACTCCAACATTTAGTACATTAACTCCAACATTTAGTAAACTCATGACAACTTGATTTAAACACATACCCCAACCTGTAAATAACAACCACGATAAAGAAAA
The DNA here is from genome assembly GCA_025447715.1 of Asclepias incarnata. Classification (NCBI taxonomy): domain Eukaryota; kingdom Viridiplantae; phylum Streptophyta; class Magnoliopsida; order Gentianales; family Apocynaceae; genus Asclepias; species Asclepias incarnata. The sequence continues at coordinate 2,605 of JAOEHQ010047489.1, read as the reverse complement.
AAAAATTCCATCATAAACCAAAGAGAGAAACAAATGTAAAAAACTTGAAACTTAACAAATATGATAATGATATATATAAATTGGTACCAAGATCCATATATGAAGCCCAATATTAGTGAACGATGATGATGAAACAGAATGTGAACCAAAATAAGAAGATAAATAACATATAAATGGAGTATTTCCAAATCTTGGAATCATACATGCTCTCTAAAAAAAATTTCGATTGACACCACCTATCCACTTGAAACTTGTCATCCATGATGATAGAAATACGAAGTGACAAAGAAAGGGAAAAAAGACCGAGCAAGGAATGATACCAGGAAAAAAAAAAATTAATGTTGGTTTGGGTCCTTTTCTTCAACGGGTGCCACAACTCTTTACCGTGTTGTAGGTTTGGGTCTAGCCTTCACGATGCATAGACTCTCGTACATTACCTATGATATTTCCTAATAAAATGAAATGCTATTACTTCAAAATAGGAGCAATCTTACGTTACCATTGCTAACATCCTCACCCGATAGCCACCCAAATGCGAATGATGAATTTTATTGAGAACGGAGAGCTTGCTACCTTTAATGAAACTCAGGAAAATGATACCTGGTTATACATATGAGCTGTCCATGGTAAATAGAAAATCCATTGTCACGAATCGAAGTTAGTATAATGTGAATTAGCTACAAAGAAAAAACACGAACACTAACACAAAGATGATCACATTTAAGAAAAACTGAGCACTGTCTAGATATGTATGTAAATAGTTTAAGGAGCTACAGCCGAAAAACATTAAGCCATGAGTTGGTTCCCTTTTGTGGGTGTGTTCTGCCAGTTTTGCAATTGCTTGCATCTGAGCTTTTTACAGCTCTACTTGCAGCTGATTGTGAGCTAAAATTTGGCTGGCTTAACATATTATAGCCCTACAAACACTTAAAATTTAATCCAACCAATTTCCATAATACTTAATTTTCAATTTACACAGAACCCACCATAATAAACCTGAAAAACAGATTAAATTGCAAAAATTAAAAAAAAAAATCCACCATTTTTCAAGGAAAAAACTTACTTCAATTCAAGAAATACCCTTTTCAATTTAAACAAAACCCAAAAGATGTTTCACAAAACCTATACATATATCAACAAAAGTAACATACTTTATTAATACAAAAAATAAAAATAGATATAAGAAATCCTAACCTCATCGTCTTCATCATCGAGCGGTTCATCCACGGTGGTAGTTGTCTTCTTGATCAGAATCAATAGGGCGAGCGACAGCTTAAAGTTCATCTTCATCGTATTCTTCAGGTTGATCGTTAACTTAGGGTTTTAGATTTTGTGTGAATCTGGTGTGTGGATAGGTGTTTTTGTGTGAGATTGACATAAGAAAAAGAAAAGCAGAAATGTTGAAAGGGGAGTTAAGTTTTTTGTTTGTAGGTATCCAGGCAGTGAAAAGAAGATGATGAGGCGGTGTTGTAGGTTACTGTAGCAATGGTACGTGTAACGGTGTAAACCATTATTTTACTGTAGTTAAGGATTCATTGGAGGGGCTTAGCTACAGTAACCCCTCACAATCCGCTGAGATGAAGAAAGAAGAAGGAGGAGGAGAAGAAGGTAGCAAATGAATAAAGAAAGAAGACGAAGAAAGAAGAGAGAAAGTTTGTGTCAAAAACCAAAAACATAAAAATTTAGTGGCAAAACCCAAGAAGCCAAAAAGTTACTGTAGCTAAGGCTGTCTTCAATTGTAATATATAATAATTACTTGTAAGATTTATCGAGGCTTTTTATAATTTCTTGTTGCTTAATTTGTTATTCATCCAAATTAAGTCTACTCAAAGTCAACTCCTTCATTTATTTGTGTTTGTTCCTTTTTAGTGTCTAATTTCTAATATATCCATATGTATTATTTATACTAAGTTATTATAAATTGATACATTGTTGTTTTAACATGAGTTTTAGTAAAATTTGTAAATGAAATAAGGAAAGTAGATATTGTTGAATCATTCTTAATTTAATATGATAAAGTAATGTTGAGAAAAGTGAGAAGTTTTTTTTCTTTTACTTTAGAATTTTAGTTAAAGTTCATTATTGTCATTCTGCATATTTTTAATGGCTTTGTAGTAGCATTATCATAGGTATTTAAAAGCATATAAGTGTTAGAATATCTATTACCTATATATAAAGCATTTAGCTTGTTTTATTTATGAAAATTTCTTAAAAATTTCAACATTTGAAACGTCATATATGCCCCTTAAAAGTCTAATGAACTAATTGTAAACTTATTTTAGAAATAATATTTATCTAAAAGATTAATTTAAACATAATCATTTTTTATTTTAAATAAATAAATGATCATTAATATTTTTATATATAAATAATTTGTAATTCTAACAAGCTAAACTCTAACAAACTAATATTACATTAAGATTATACAAATTTCATTTCTACCGATGTAACACCCATATTTATAAAAATGCGGATTTCAAAAATTTTTTAAACTTTAAACAAAGTTCCAACGACAAAATGCGGAAGCTACTTTTATATTCACCAATTGATTCCTAACGGAATCAATAAAACGTATTTACATTCCCAAAAGGTGTTACTAAGTTGA
>JAOEHQ010047488.1:0-10809 GCA_025447715.1 Asclepias incarnata | reverse complement strand
TTTTTCGATCAAGAGGTAAATGCCCGAGGTCAATGGGGAATCAAGATTCGATCCCATGACCTCCAAGCCAACATCCCTTTCGGGCGGTGAAGCCCTGGCCACTGAGCTATGTGTTACTAGTCTTAATACCCATACGATGTATGGCTTGACTATATATATCGTAAGATTGATTTTATTTTTTTAAAGAAAAATAATATTTAAACATGCTTCATCACATGCATTTGGTCTCTCCAATAGTAACCTAATAACGAAACACATGTATCATAAAAATATAGTCAAAATCTAATATTACTTTTGATATTAATAAATGTATCACTTAATCTAAAGTCATGATAATGAAATATGGTTTGTGTCGTTTTAAAATTTTCAACCACGTTATTATATTGGTAGATGGATAGATAGATTATAGATGTGGATGCTATTCAAGTTTCTTTCGATTGTTTTCGTATTGAACTACATGCAAGGTATTTAGCCAATTTTTTGGGTCTAAAATGGTCGTGGAGTTAAACATTTGTTGTAAGAACTTTTAAATTTTAGTTATTTTGATAACGTATTATAATATAAAGGATAAAGTGGAGAAGAATTGAGAGAGAAAGAAAAATGATTTTATTAATGTGGGATTTTATTAGGGTTACAATAAGCATTATATTTATATATATGTTATGAAATAAAGACAAAGTAAGATTCTAATAAGGAAGGTGAATATCTATCATAATATAATTTCATAATAGTTTTTTTATTATAATGTTTTTAGGATATTGAAGTTTTATTGTTATTGTTATTTAAGTACAAATGTGGATGGGTACTTAAATTAATATAGTTGTCATCTTATACATATGAAGTGGATATTTAGCATAGTCTTCAATAAGCATACATACATGCATGTTATGAGTCATTCGATACTCTAGTGGTGACGGAGGTTTACTTGCTTTGACTCCGGATTTACAAAGCGAGTCAGCTCCTGAGAATAATTTGTTCGCAAATCGAGTGAGACACCCAAGGTTATATGTAAAAAAAATGTTATGAGTAATTCCAAAACATAATATGCTAATCAAGACAAGGGCCGATCTTTATTGGGGACTGAGAGGGCCCGATCCTTCCTGTTTTTTCGCTCAGTAGTGTTATTTTATCCGTATTTCGTTCGAAAAAATTTATATTTATTAAGTTTGTCATCTCCGATTATTTTTCTTAAAAAATTTGTGTCTCACTATATTTTTTAATCTATTTGATATTTTAATGAGTTTAAAAGTTCATTAACAGTTACCTATTTTAATTTTTATAGCCCATAATCTACGACGATTGAAGAAAACTTAGATTTTTAATGTTATTATTAATTATTATTTAACCCGACCTGAATATAACACCCGAAAAGTAGTGATAAGAAAAAAATTTCTACATCCCTCTTTATTAAAAACTTCAAGATCCTCACTATCACAAGCTAACGTGTCATGCCAAACCTCTATATCAGTTTGATTAATAAACTACAAATCAGGGCATATAAAGTAATTTTTGATTAAAAGAAAAAATAAGTAATAACTTTTTGAATAAATAAATAACTAGATCATTAGTGGTTAATATCCAGACGATAAACCTTTAATTTGTTTAATAAAATCTGATTGATTTATTATAGTATATATATATGCGTGCATGTCTGCATGAAGTAGTTATCAAAGAATATAGCGTCATTTTGAGTCCAAAAGTCAACAAATGGTGCGATTTATGGATTTTATTAAAAAGTTATATTCTATTTCTTTTTAACGATCGATTAGGTCTGGACCTGCGAAGGGTCCAACAAATAATTCTGGAAAAAAACCTCAATTTAAAATGTTATAGCATTAAAATTTTAAAACTTACGATATTGCACATATATTTAAAAATGAGCTATTTTTACTCAGAGATTGTTCATTTGTTTGTTTTATTATGAAACGAAATGGGCCTAAAAAACCATTTGTGGAGTTTTAGCTACCCGTTATCCAATACATACCAGCAATGTTTTAAATACCGGTATTTTGGTCGTACCGGCCAGGTACCCGGTACCGGTAATACCGGTATTACCGGCTGGTATTACCGGTAGGATATTTTATTTTATTTTTTATTTATAAAAATGCTACTAAACTTGTTACAATCTAACAAAAATAGTCAAAAATAATACCAAATAGGTATTTCATAACAAAATATAAGTTTTAAAGTTCACAAACAACAAAAAATAACATTAAAGTATCATAAAAATAATTTAAAAAAAAAAAAAAAGATACCGGTAATACCGGGGGTATGCAACAGTGAAAATTCCGGAAAAATACCGGGGTTAGTTGTACCGGCCGACCGACCGGTACGTACCGGTATTTAAAACATTGGTCAATGTGGATTCGCAATTTCGTTGTTAGCTAGTTATCACCAAGTGGTACTGTGGTAGTCAAATTTCAATTTATAAATTTTTTTCTTCATTTATATAACATCAGAAACTATTTTAAGTACTTGTCAAAATAGTTTTTGAACTTTTTGTTAAACTAATTTTTTTATTCCATGAATCTAGTAACATAAAATTATTGCCAAAAGTACACAAAACTTATAACATACTAGACGATTTAACATGATCGCGTACTATACATCTGTTAGTATGTTAGCAATTTGAAAAAAAAATGCAAAAAAATAATAATAAAAAAATTAAACTATTACACACACCAATAGCATAGAATTATAAAAAATGCTATCCGAAAGAATGGTAAACAGATGAGATCGTTTATGTTCAGGTTATCTAAAGTTGACGAGTTATTTTTGACTTAATGGTATGCAGTTTAATAATCGATGTATTTTTGTGACCATTTTTGATTATTTTTCTGATTAACCTCGAGATGTTTACCTAAGGGGTATTCAAACAAAATGTCCAACGACTATATACCATCTTGACGTGGATGAAAATCTAATTCGACACATAATACCGAAATATTTGAGATAAGTATTCCTAAATTGTATCTTCCCTCCTTTTCTTATCTTTCTCTCTCCACATCGGCCACAATATAAGTAGCGGTTCAAGGTTTCATTCTCTTCACACTTTCAAACCTCATTTCCTTCTCAAACTCCCCCCCCTTAAGTGTGTGAAAAATGGACTGCTTCACAAGCGTAGTGTGTCATGTCCTCATTTTTTCCACATTAATGTTAGCATTAGTCAACGCTCGTATACCAGGAGTTTACACTGGAGGGCAGTGGGAAAGTGCCCACGCAACCTTTTATGGTGGCAATGATGCCTCTGGCACCATGGGTAATTAAGTCACATCTACCTACACCATTTACGTTTTATTTGTGACTTGTTACATTTTCATATAATGAATATATGTTTATCGTGATACATGATATATATTTATATATATATATAGGTGGAGCATGTGGTTATGGAAATTTATACAGCCAAGGGTATGGCGTAAACACGGCTGCTTTAAGTACTGCTCTTTTCAACAAGGGATTGAGCTGCGGTTCGTGTTTTGAAATAAAATGTGTGAATGACCCTCAGTGGTGTCATCCGGGCAGCCCGTCCATTTTCATCACTGCTACGAACTTCTGTCCGCCTAATTTCGCTCAACCTAGTGATAATGGTGGATGGTGTAACCCACCTCGAACCCATTTTGATCTTGCTATGCCTATGTTTCTCAAGATTGCTCAATACCGTGCTGGCATAGTCCCTGTCTCTTACCGCCGGTTAGACTCCTAACCTTTAATTTTGTTTTTGGATCATATATCAATGCTTAAGGGAACAGTTTAATATTTGGCCCTAACAGGGCCGCAACCATATTTGGGTCTGACAAAGCCGCAATGGGTTTTGTCTGGGTTTAAGCCCATATTTTAACTGCAATGAAAATTTGTAGTGCTACATTGAATACAGATTAGTAATGGATTAAGTAATATATGAACATGAGAGCTTATATGTATACAACATAAATATGTTTTCGTAACAATATATAAAATACACTATATTTTTATAAATATGTTATGTATATGTTGTCATCCAATAAATGCATTCGTTTAACTTGTATTCTACAATCTACAAGTAGTTATAATTATATTTAATTATACAAAATGGAAAGAAATTGCGGCATTTAATTTAATAAAGAATTAGGTTTGTTAAATATTTATTTTTAGTGATTATGCATTCAATATACCTTAATATTTATTTGTTAAATATTTATTTTTAGATTTCCTAAGTCCTAACATTTTGACTTTCCCATCTGAAAAACCGGAGTAGTGGGGCCTGACCATCCCCTCAATATCGTGCTTTTACCCGTACGGTTTTACTAGTGTTTGTTTACATATATACCCTCACTGTTAAATTACTATAATATGTTTTATTGAAATAGGGTGCCATGCCGAAAGAAAGGAGGGATAAGATTCACCATAAATGGATTCCGTTACTTCAACTTGGTTTTAATCACAAATGTTGCCGGAGCGGGAGATATAACCCAAGTATGGGTTAAAGGTTCAAGGACTGGATGGATGAGCCTTAGTCGCAACTGGGGTCAAAACTGGCAATCCAATGCAGTGCTCGTTGGCCAGTCACTCTCTTTTAGGGTCATTGGTAGCGATCGTCGCACATCCACCTCATGGAACATTGTTCCAGCTGGTTGGAAGTTTGGACAAACTTTTGTCGGCAAAAATTTCCGAGTTTAGTTGCTATTGTGAAATGAGTTACTTAGGCAAGTCGGAGCAAAAGTTGAAACACGAGTCGATTTTAAAAATACAAATGTTTTAAAGTTTTGATATTACTAGTAGTCATTGCACCAAACTTATAATAAAGTTTTGTGTCCCGAGTGTGATCTTATTTTTAATATATAAAAATAATAGGAAAAAAAATAGGAACAAAGTTTTATAGGGGAGTGTGACAAGGAGGTTTGTTTTAGGGGGTATTTTTGACATTATAGAGAAATGCTTTGTAATGGGAGCTGAAGTGGCTATAAAGTCATGCCTCAACACATGACGGCCCGCTGCTTTCTATATCTTTCTTTTTACTATTTTAATATTATCTTATAAGTCCAATATTCTATTTTGTTTTCGTTAAATTTATTCTATTCCTTCTGTTTAAGCGATGGTGGCAATTGATATATGACTTTTTATGCATTTTAAATATCCACCCATTTGACTTGAAATCGTGACAATATCAATCGGAGATAACTTCTTACAGTACAACTAAAATGTAACAAAACTCGTCATCATGATTGAAACAAAAGGGAATACGATGTCAATGCTTATGCTCAAGGTCGGGTCTAAAGGTTTGTTCGACAAAAGTTTGTTGTGTAAATATCGTCATACATACATTCAATAACGATGTAAGATTGAATACCGTCATATATTTATCATTAATTAAAAACTTTTGAATGTCACTCATTGTTTAATCCATGTTTTCTATGTTATCATAAACAAAATAATTATCTTATGAAACTTGTGTGTTAAGACGGTTCCAAACCTAGTCTTAATAATAAACGTAGGAGAACCTATATGCTAAACAATGTTTCTTCTATAGCACCAAGCTAGTATACATCCTAAATAACACATTCTTTCTTAATAAATATTTATCTTTGAGACCTTAATTCACCACCTAATCAAGGATACACTTTATATATTGTTAAGCTAAATAACAACATATGCTACATGGACTTTGAGTTAAAAAAATCCTTATAACAAAATCCGGTTAAAGGTAACTGCTATTTGTACTTATTTCAAAAACGAGATACATGTCAATACTCATTAAAAGGAGAAATGTGAAGATTGCAACAACATTAAATTAGCATTTCTTTATTAAAAATATAACTTTATAAGCGAATCAAGATCGAAGATTTAGGTAAAAATATATATTTACAAAGCTGTTAAAAAAAAAAAAAAAAGAAGAAGAAGAAGAGAAAGGTAAAAACATATTTGAAATGCATGATGCACAAATTTTCATATGCATCTTATTTGGTTTGCTTCCTCAAAACGTGTATACCAAACCAAACCAAATCCTTGTGTGATTAACACGAATTAGGCAATCTATTAAGGATTAAGAGTTTGGTTTTCTCCAACAAGAGTCCAATTGTTTTGAATTTTGATGTAAATCTTAGGTAGCAATCCAGAGTATACAAACATGTCAATCAACTCCATTCTAGTGAAAACTAATCAACCTACGAAGGACTACGGATGGAGAATTAGGCATTGACATCGAACGAAAACATGACTTTGTTGTTCTTAAATAGTATTACTACTATGTTTAGGCTTATCTTTACTCGAGGCTAATGCTATAGGAAAACCAACTCTTCTTACTTCTAACAAACACCGATACAGATTTGACCTTTTGAACAAATTATCACAGTTCTGAATTCTTGCAAAAAGAGATGAACAGAGTTAATCGACATGAAAAGTAAAAATTCATTAACCAAATAAATTTAACCACCAACAAATTATTACCACATCATACTCTTGGATGAAACTTTGTTGGAGAGTCTTATAATGAAGTCCTAAAATAACCTGCTAGGAATCTGAATGCCATCTTTGTAGCAAACATATAACACTAACAACAATTTATGAAAGCAATACAGTCCTATGAAACACTCAACTGTCACGCGAGTCTTCTGCGTTTGTTAACATCCCACATGTCGAGAAGATACGAAACTCCTTCCTGCAAAGTAGCTTTCCTTCCTTCGGTGAAGTTCCAAAGCTCAGTTGTGATATATGTTCCACTAGGATTGTAGTCGTTAATCTCTGTCAAAGCAGTCGCCACAGCTTTATATACGTCTTCACCTAACTCTCTCTTTAGGCCTTTTAGTTTATCATCATTTTCATCGATGATTCCCTGAGCCAACAATATCAGATTAATATTCAGTCTTTTTTTCTACTAGTACTGTTAACAAATTTATTAAGCGCAAACCTGAGATTTCCCGTTGACGGTGACGACTTTAAAAGGATGCCAGTTGGGATCTCGGAGGTACTCTTCCCACAATGAGCACAATTCTGAAGCACGGTCTTCTGCATCCATGTCACCATACTTTCTCTTCATGGCATCAAGGAATGGTTTATTCTCAAGCTCCCCCATCCTCTTCACACCAATATGTGAACTTTTTGATAGCTCCTTCAAGCCCTATACAAAGAATGCAGATACTTTTTCATCCATGCGGAAGAAAAATGAATATAAACAATCTATTTTGACATCTATATATGGTGCACTTACTTCGATTAATTCTTTACGAGCATCCTGCAGCTCATCGTTGCTTTTGCGTTCCTGGACAACAAGAGTCTGGTTCAAGCTTTCCAAATCATCAAGCTCTTCCTCTTTCTCCCTTAAAGTTTTGTGTATGACCTCCACCTTCTTCAGGACCTCCATATCATCATCTCCAATATGCTTCATAACATTTAATTGCCCCTTCAAACGTTCTATCTCCAGCTCTACTGCTTGCTTTGCATCCAGTTGTTTCTCAAGCATAATAATTTTTTTGTGGAGGTCCTCTTTTTTTCTCTGTGTTTGATAGTCACAAACCCATAAAACACGATCTTAAAAAGGAAATAACGTTTAACAAGAAGTTTTAACTTTTTATATCAAACAAACCTTCTGGTCTTCAGCAAGCTTCATCACGCTTTCATCAGCTTTCCTTTGTTCATCAGACGCCATCTCAAGCAAACTATTTTTAACAGCATTCTGGCAGAAGAAGTGAACAAGATTTAGTTGAGCAGTATAAAATGAAAAGAACAGATAAGAAATTAAAGATAAAAAAAGAACCGGGAACGAAATCCAAGACCTCTTCAATCTCTTCAGCTAATCTTTTTCTTTGATTTTCATTCACCACTTCACGTTTCTCCAGCTCGCTACCCCGGAGCTCGAGTTCTTTCTTTTGGCTTTCCAGCTGAAGTTTAATCTTCTCATGATCATTGAAAATCCTTTGGAAATGCTCTCGTGCACTCACCTGGATTTTCTTTATCTCTGATCAATAGAAGCAAATTAGTAATTAATGGTTATAACAAGTATTCAGAAATAAGTAGCAAAAAGAAAGAACAGCAAGAACCATCGTTATAAGATTGATGAAGGAGATCTTTTTCTTCAATCAACTTGCTCAAAGAACTTTCCGTCTCAGCAAATTTGCTCTCCATCTCTTCTAAGTGTCTCTTCTTCACTTCAATTACACCTGTCAAATTTGTCACAAGTTTATTGGCCTTGCGATCTTCTTCAGCCATGATATCTGAAACGGTCCTTAAATCTCCAATCTTGCGAAGATGTTCTCCGATTAAATTAGTAGCATTGTATTCCTCAGCACGAGCAACCCAGCCATAGATAAAGTTAGGATCATTGTTAACTTTCCAATCTCTTTTACCACGATGATCAGCCTCATAAGCCTTTTCGAATGACATGGCATTGTTAAATCCATCCCAACCTTTATTAAATTCAACTACAGCACATCCAGAATGACCACGGAAATTCCACAAAGGAACCACCCTCGTGGGGTTAAAACCTCTCATGGTTAGAAGGTCCCTCATGTTTGAGCCACTTTTCCCAACATTACGACCATCTTTCATTTCAACAGGAAGGTTAACAACAATTCCCTTCCACGGCCATACAAACATCTCGTCACCATCATGGTCTGCAAGACGATCCACCCCCTCTTTAGGTTTTGACGGTCCCGCAGTCCCAACTACATCTTTTTCAAGAAACCTAACTAATGCAAGATGATTCGCCTTGTCTCTCGTATTCCTTTTTTGAGAATCACTTTTCCCCACCATCGTTGCATGTTGCAGTAGGTCCTTATACTGATAATCACGTTTTTTCTTGTTACGGCAGTACGGGCAAGTGAAAGCTTCTTCAGATAACTTGACCTTGTGTTTTCCACTTTGTAACTCTTCATAAGATTGATCCACATATTCCTCCACTTCAGAATCACTTCCATCGGAGTCACCTCCAGAACTTTGATCCATATAATCATCCATTTTCGTTCAACAAAGAAAGCTAACAATCAACAAAAAAACTAATAAGATTGTGATATGTTTCAATAGTTTGTTTATTAACGAACGCTAACAAGTAACAACCAGCAAAAGAGCCAATGCTTGGTAACATAAAAACAAATGTAGGCATTATAAAACATCATCAATGTCCATAATCTAGCTGCAACAGTTCACACATTCCCTCTACAAGTACATAATCTACAATCCATAATATCTTGGAAGTGATAAAACAAAGACACCAATTTTATCTATTTTTTAATTTTATTTTTAGGGAAGAGGTGGGGGGTCATTTTTACACCTACATCACAACAAATTTATTTATTTTTAATTAGTTCTATTTTAAACTTTTTACACAAAATAAATTTTTTTACCCTAATAATATATAGATTAATAATTAATACTATCAATTTTACAATGATGCAAAATACTGCAAAAAACAATAACGAAACATACATTTGACAAGCTACAGATAATGCAAATAATGATACAATCTGCAAAATACAGAACGAAAAAAGATATATAAATAAAAGACGAGGAACCTGGAATATATTGAATTAAATTAATTGCTGCAAATTGCTGAAAGATAGAGAGAAGGCTTTCTAAATGATGAGATTGAGTTAAAGGATTTTGTGGTAATAAATAATTATATATACAGATGAAATTAGGGCTTTTTGATTTTGGGGAAGAATACTACCAACAACAAGTGAAAGGGAGTGGGATTTATGACTTTGGTTGACCAGAAGCAAACGCATACCACATTGTTGCCAAACATAACAACATACCAGAAAACAAAACAACCAAAGTGTGAAAATAGTAAAAGTTAATTGTCACCTACTTCACTCACTTTATGTCACATGTTTTTTCTTTTTTTCCATTCTTTCTTTCTTTGTATATATTTTTATACTTTTATTTTACTTCAACCAGTAACATCATTAAACAGAAAATACTTATATTTATAAATAGTAGTAAAAACAAATTGTGATTATTGTGATTTGATTTACTGAAATCATAAGTATAAGGAAAGTAATATAACTACTACTATTTTTAATAGGGGTGCAGTTAATATTAGTTTGGGGTGTAAGCCCATCTCCAACCCAACCTAGCCCGCGGCTTTTTCGGCGGAGCTAGGATTTGACATTAAGCGGGTCGGTTGTTTGATTGAGAAGGACCGATTGGTAAAAATAACGCCGACTTGTCTTTTAAAATGAAAACTTAAATGAGAAGTTGTATTAATTGGAGGGGTTGAACACCTTCTAGCCCTTTACTAGCTCTGCGTTTGCCGCGTGCATGTCGGTCGGCGCACTGGCTGTCGGCGTGCCTGCGTTGGGGCTCCAACGTGTCACTCGACGTGTTTTTCCGGCATATGTCAACACACGTTGGTTTCGCGGTGATGATGTATGCCCTCAAGGGTTTTTTTTTTTACCGAGCTATGTGTGTTTTGTATGTGTGTATAGTGTGTGTTTGTATGCGTGTTGTATATTGTATATATATATATATAAGTGTTGGTTATTGTAAAACAAGTATTAAAATAAAACAAATAAGATAACATCTTGACCATTAGATTATGATAAAACTGATGTACGAAGATTCATAGAGCATAAAAATATACGCCGATATTGTTTTTTTTGTTTTATTTTAATAATTATTTTATTTGAACCGGAACATATATATATATAACGTGTAGTGTGTGTGTGTTGTTGTGTATAGATATATGTATATATATAGTGTGCCTAGTGTGTGTTTTTGACAAGGGCTTCCGTGAAGCATTAGAGGATATTGGGGGGGGGGGGGGGGGGGGGGGTTTTTTTGGGAAAAACAAAAAATTTTAAAAAAATTTTGACATTGTTTTTTATTTTTTTTTAT
>JAOEHQ010047487.1:0-10810 GCA_025447715.1 Asclepias incarnata | reverse complement strand
AAAACATGTAATGCTGTTCTAATAATTGGGTGGCCATAGTGTAGCCTTTGAATTAGGGTGACCTATGTATATGTTATTCCTGTAGATTATTGTTAAAATAAATCAAATTTTGGTTTGTGTAGATATGAACAGAGTTTATCGGTCCTGAAACATGCTAAATTAGTAACGAAGGAATGATTACTAAAACTTCAATAATGTTGGGACTCGGAGAATCTGATGATGAACTAAAGGAAGTCATGGGAGATCTACGTGCCATTGATGTCGACATTCTGACTCTAGGACAGTATTTACAGGCGAGTTTTTTTTCTTTTTCTTAACTTTCTTAATTGCTGTAGTGCAAAAGATTGTTTATCGATATTAAATTTGTATATGTGCAGCCAACACCATTGCACCTTACTGTAAAAGAATATGTTACACCTGAGAAGTTTGCCTTTTGGAAAGATTACGGGGAATCCATTGGGTTTCGTTATGTAGCAAGTGGACCATTGGTTCGATCCTCATACAGGGCAGGCGAGCTATTCGTTCAAACCATGGTGAAAGAGAGGACCAAAAGTAGCTTGTGATTTGTGTTAAGCAACAATATATGCTTCTTTCTATAATCATTCTTTTATAGGAACTGTTGCATATTTTTTGGCGATCTAAAACAAAGAAAGTGCTACTTTCCAAAATATATGGACACAAACAAGACCAAACAAAAAGTCGGGACTATACTTGGCGGCAAAAAATTCAGACGAGTTAAATTACTGCTCAAGCCTTGTCAAAGGTAATACTATTTGTTTCGGTAAATTACGCTCTTCAGGCACTTGAACCTATCAACATTTTCTTTTGAACAAATGCAAGTTTCAGAGATATTAACAAAACTCAGCAAGTTTTGGTACTGGAAAAGTTTTGAAATTACTTGTCAAAGCGGTCTGACAAAATTCGACATCATCCACGCCTAGGTTGCATTACATGTTTCATTAACAACACAGAATAGTAGGTAGATAACATATACTTCACACAGAATTTAACTTCAATCAAGTTTGCCATTATCTGCCGGCAGCGATTTATGAACGAGATCAGCAGCAATTGGACTATGCTCTCCTGCAAACCTGTTAGCAGTTAAAACACGTTAAATATGATCCAATAACTTGAGACAAAATTTAAAATCCAAAGGATGGTTTGCAGAAAATGCAATGAAAAAAATGCACATAACTAATGAAACATATATCTTCTCTACGGCCAGTAACGTCTTCATAAACAACGCTTTCAAACAGATATTTAGAAGATTAATTGTTGCTTCCAAGTCAAATGGTTAGCAGCACTTGACCTAAAAGACTCTTTGAACAAATTCTTCATACATCACAAGAGTGTTACGAGTATATGATCACAACCACCCTGACTTAGGTTGTATGCATTATAACACTTTCAGCCACTTTCAACCTGCTAAATCCATCATTTGACGACTTTCTGTCTAGCTAAGATAACCCAAATCAACCTATTCCTAAGAGAATGGCTTGTACTTGCTAAAGACAAACCAAAGCTCTTTAATCGACCTTGAGTACATCGAGAGAATGTGATTTCAGATACATGGAACGGTTTCTACAAAGCCGATATGATTATGCATATGCACAATAGGCACACCTGCAGATCTGTGAAACGGGGATCTCCTGTGGGAGAGCTGGGGTAATATTGTGATTGGAGGCAGTAAAAGAGATACCTCAATGAGTAAAGATACTACACATTCATATATACAAACGTCCACTATTGCCTCTACTCAGCATGCTTCTCTTTCTCTCATCATATATCATATCTATGGCAGACTCTTTCACCATGTCAAATGATGGCCAGTTAAAAATATCTTCGATTACGGATAATTGGTTATGACACAAATGGACTAGAGGCGGACTAAATGGATGGGTTGGGTAATAGTTCAAAACAGGATTTCTAGCATAGGTTGAAGAGGGTCGAGTTAGGGTAGGATTGACGTGGGAACACCTTTTTGTCCATTTCTTGACGGGCTAGGTAATAGTTTAAAACTAGATTAATGTCTTCTTGCTTCATGCAGATAACCAGAGGTCACGTTTACAGAAGATCGTGGATTCATTCAACTCAACCAAAAGCTGAATTGTAAATGTATCACGAGTAGTTTCTTTCTCCAAATCCTGGTAGTCGTCACATAATCTCTGGCTCCCGTCTTTCTATATGACTAGTAGGATTGGGCTCCAAAAAGGGCATACACAAGGTTGTATGATTTCTAAATCGAACATATTCATCGTTCGGGACTTGCAGTTATTTATTGGGCCATATTTTCATGTTATATGTTTGAACGCTCAGTTCCCCTACTAGCGGCAAGCCTATACTTGAGGCCGCACTTAAGGGTCGTGCGCCTCGTGATTAACCTAGGCATTTTGTAACTTTACCATGTATCCACGTCCCAAAAGTCGTATCACCGATGCCATAAATTTATAAATAGCATTGTTTTGCACAAATCAGTCTCCCCATTCAACACCACTACCTTCCCTTGGTCATTGAATACCATCATTAATCTTTTCCAGATTACCTTAATCTCCCTCAATGTTTGAAACCACTTCATTCCTTATAGGTCCAACCATAGTTGTCGACTCATGACTCGTGACGTGACTCGTTTTTCTAATTTTTGACTCATGACTCGAATTGTAAGAGTCATAACATACAAAATATATAATAAAAATATATATTATATGTGCAAAAATCGTTATTTTAATAGAATAACATGTGTTCTTGCAATGAGATAATTTGTTAATATACTATTACAAGTACATTTACTAGAATATTACATGTTCGTTAGTTAAGAGTTAGGACTTCCAAAGTTACAAGTCACAACTCAGAATTCATCCCCATCCCGACATATGTGTTGTAAAGTATCAAAAGGACACATGTGGTATTCAAAAAATAAAATAAAACTAGCGATCTAGTAATAAAGCAAATGACAAGATCATCGTCATCTTCGACTTCGTCTTCATCGTTGTCTTCTACATCAACAATAGGGCTTTTTCCACTCTCCTTGTTAACACACACTTTTCGGTCCTACAAATAGTTAAAAGTCATTTGTTATCATATGCTTTTTTACATAGTTATAATAATGATTTGATAGTGTACGATTTACCTCTCTTTCTTTTATTACTACTAGTTCCTTCGTTCTCGTTAAAACATTCATGTATATCCATCCACGAGACATCTCCTGGAAGACATGCATCCTCTTTCTCCGTTATCCATTCATCATCCGATTCCATGTCAGACAAACATATAGGATCATAAGTCTCCCCTCTATCTTTTCGTTTTTGAAGTCTCATGTCGAGGTTAATGTTATATTTAACAAACACTAATGCATTCAACCTTTGTTGCTCCAAGCGGTTCCTTTTTTTGGAGTGTATATGGTCGAATGTACTCCAATTCCTCTCACATCCAGTGGCACTACATGTGAGACTCAAGACTCGAATAGCTAAATGTTGAAGTTCCGGACACTCGTCTCCATAATTTGCCCACCATTTAGCTTCAATTCAATTGGAAGAAACAAACCAAATATTAATGGGTATACTAGGAAGTCTACTGTTAGTTCACTTAAGTCTTAATTAATGACATAAAACAAACAAAATTACCAGGTTGCATTTTTTTTCTCATCCCCACAGTTGCTGACTTTCCAAACATTCCATTGCTTTCTTTAAACTTCTCAATTTGCTCATGAATTTTCATCATTGTTGGCCTGTTGTACATCCTTTCAATGACATCAAACAATCCAGTTTTGACTTCAAGATCGGCTTTAAAATTAGTCTCGAAATGAAGACTATTATAAGAGAAGAGAAGACAACTATTAGTATTTTTACTAAAACATGTGTTGTTGAAATGATAAAAGTTAGTACCTAGGATTAAGAAAGTATCCCGCGGCATGAAGTGGCCTATGAATTTGCATGTTCCACCTACGATCTATCATTTCCCAAATAGGTTTATATCTTGTCTCAACACCATTAAAGTTATCTTTGATTTGCTCTTTTGCACGTTCAATTGCTTCATAAATATACCCCATTGCCGGTTTAACATCACCATCAACAAGCCTTAATAGCTTGTAAATGGGAGTTACACATTTCAAACAATATTTGTTTGCCTGCCAAAACCTAGCATCTCCTAGTATAATCTTTTCAACTTGTTTCCCATCACTTGTAGAAGCAAATGTAGATTCGGCCCAATCTTTTGAAGCAAACAATTCCCGAAGTGGAATCTTTAACTCTTCAAACCTTTTCAAAGTTAGAAATGTAGTAGCAAATCGTGTAACTCCCGGTCATGTCAATTCTTTATCACCGGAGAAACTTCTAAACATAGACAACAAAACACAATGCCTATAGATATACACGGTAACTTTTTTTGCTTTCTCTATTGTGTCCTTGAAAACTTTGCCATCTCCAATGTCTTGCAATATCAAGTCAATCAAATGAGCGGCACAAGGAGACCAAAATAAGGTAGGCCTTTTGTTTTCCAACATACTACCGGCTAACACATAAGCCGAGGCACTATCCGTGATGACTTGAACTACATTCTTTTCTCCAACTTCTTCAACAAGTCCATCAAGCATTTCAAACAATTTCTTTGCATCTTTAGCAAATGATGATGTGTCAATCGATCTCACAAATACGGTACCACTAGGGCTATTCACAAGAAAATTTGTTAGTGACCTTTGTTTTCCATCGGTCCAACCATCCGACATAATTGTACACCCGGTCTTTTTCCACTCTTCTTTATATTTTTCCAATCCCTCTTCCACACGATCCACCTCTTTTTTCAAGTATGTAACTCTTGCTTCGTGATAAGAAGGAAGTTTCAATCCTTTACCATACTCCCCCACAAGTCTCAAGGCATCTTTCCACAAAGGAGACTTTACCAAATTAAATGCCAAACCTTCACCATACAAAAGACGGCATAAAGCACGAGTTACGGGTTCTCTATCTTTTATCGTTTGATTCATTGTTCTTTGTTTTCCTTTTTTAACAAATGAATCCAACCGTCCGCCTAACTTTAATTTTTCATCATCACTTTCTATTTCAAAGAACTCGTCATCCTTAGCTTTATCTTTTTTTTCTTCGAAATCCTTTAACAATTTTATAAAAAACTTTTTGATGGATTCATCAACAACATTGCATTCGGCAACTTCTTTTTTTGTTCCAGCTAGATGATTTTCATTCTATTCACTCCACCAAACATTTCTTTGTGACAATAATTACATTTCACTTTAGATCTTTTATTTGGATCAACCTTACTACAATGCTTCCAAGTTACATCGAGTTCTTTTGTTTTAGTCATCACTGGATTATGGATACAAACTATTATCAAATATTACAGTTTATTAAAGGATACAAACTAAAGTACAAGTAGTGATGTACTGCTGTTGAAGAAATAAATAAAAATAAAAATAAATACTAGTATATATGGCAGACCAAACTATGTTAAATAAATAAAAAGTGCCACCAACCTTCTTAAAAATAAATATAAATATAAATAAAAATATAAATATACCTATTAAAGTGAGAGAAAGTCTTTAGTCTTTACTCTTATCACTTATTTACTTTCTTCCCCAACTTTCTTCTCTCTTTCTCCTTCTTCTTCTCTTATTTCTCTGTTCTAGTCTTCTATTAAAGTGAAAGAGCCGTTGATGATTGTTGATTGTGTGGTTGATGTGCCATGAATAATATGGAGTAATATGGAGTGATTATCTTTTAATTAAAAAAAGAAAAACCCTTCATATCAGATCCCAAAAAAAAGGTATCTTTGTTTATTTTATTCAATTTTTTTGTCCTTTTACAAAAAGCAACTGATACACTTAGGCGGGAAACAATAGACCGCCGGTCAAAGCTTGGTCAAATTTGACTCGCACGATTCACGAGTCAGCTCGACTCGTACCGAGTCATATCTTGAATCGCGATTCAATAACCGAGTCATAACGTCCCACGAGTCACTGAGCGAGTCGGCTCTTTTTCTACATGTTTTGACTCGACTCGTACGAGTCGACTCGTGACTCGTACGAGTCTAACAACTATGCTCATAATCACCATAACTTGGTCTCACAAACTGAGTAGTCATTCCAAGTCTCATGTAATCAACATTATAAAGAGACGGGACTTCTTCTTGTGCTTTGAGTAAATGCTTTGGTCCATTATAACCCAACCCGGAAGAAAAATTAGATTCAAGATTTCTTGGTTTATTCAGAAAGATTTGTGTATAGGAACAGTTAATCCTATACAATTTGTCTTGATAAAACTTGATTTCCTCTTTAAGTTGATCATTCTTTTTATCAAGTTCATTGTTGTGAGAATCTTTCAAGTAACAAGAATGATTTAAATCAGAAATCTTCTTTTCATATTCTTTCAAATCCGGTTTAGACTCTTCCATTTTGATTTTCAAATCCTCAAGATCTTCTTTCAAAGCATTTGCTCGAAGCATCTCATTTGTCTTTTCTCGTTGCATCTCTTTCAGGGACTTGTTAAGTTTAAACACTTGATTTACAAGGTCTTGTTTCTCGAGATGCAACTTTGAGGCCAAATTAAATGATGATGAAGCTTCTTCAGATTCAAGTTTCTCAAACTTATTTTGAAGTGATTCAAATTTGACAAGAACATCATGTAAAACATTTTCTTTCACTTTCAAATCATTGGTTAAGTTGGAAACCTGATTCTTTAATTTAATATTTGATTTCAAAGCTTTACACCATTTACTTTGGTACTCTTCAAATTTTGGAGACGAAATTTTAACATAGTTGTTAGAAGTTACCAATACTACCTCATTGTCATCTTCTGAAGCTGAAGAACCCTCATCCACCTCATTCAATTCATTTGACCTCTTGATGTTTGTCATAAAACACACATTTGCAGCAAGCTCTTCAGTCTCATCATCCGTAAGATGTAACCACTTGTCATCCTCTGCGAGTAGAGCAATGCCACTTTCCTCTTGTTTTGCAAGCATGAGTTTGTACTTATAGTACTCAAATCAGCATTCGGTTGTCTATCCACCCAATCCATAAACCTTTTCTTCCATTGTGGATAGGAACCTCTGAATAAGACTGGTGGTCGTGACTCAGAACCAAGGGCAAGAGCCTCCCTTGATGTCATAGTGATTAAATGAAAGAAAAACTTTGAAAAATATTGACTTGGTACGAAAAAGTTGTTTACCGACCAGAATTGTCGGTAAAGGAACCCAAAAAAAATTCGAAGATTTCAAAAACTTGACCCAAGGATGAACAATTGATCAAAAATGAATTTGAAACAACTTTTGGAAAAATGATGTGATTTACCGACGAATGATGTCGGTAAATGGATAGTTCAGAATGAAGATGTGATAAACTGGTGTTTACCGACCACAATTATCGGGAAATGGCTAACTCTTGAAACACTCAACAACTTGATCACAGAATTGGTCTGTAAATGGCTATTTCTGAAACGAACAAATTTCAAACCCTTGTTTACCGAACAAACTTGTCGGTAAATGAACAGTTCTGTAATTTGTTCAACCAGTAACCAAACCACGTATTTACCGAACACAAAAGTCTGTACACACCACTTATCTTTCAACCCTTAACCAACTACGTATTTACCGACCTAAAAAGTCTGTAAATGACTACTTTTGATCAACAATCAACCTCGAACACTATACCTCGTATTTACCGAACAATCTCGTCGGTAAATGCTACAAATCAATCACCTAAGTCGGTAACTGGAAGGAACTTATCCGAGATCACTAAGAACTCACAAAAAGACAAAATAGTCGATCTGATTAGTTGTTCTTCATCACAAACACCTTGTTTACCGAACAGAGACTTAAAACTCCAATTTCTCGCTCGTTTTAGAGAATTAAAACTCGAAATTTATACCAAAATGTTCAGAAATCAATTGCGCACATAACCTAACCAAAATTTCACCTCAATTTCAACCAGATTCAAAACCCACCGAACCTATTGTTTACCGAATTCGAACAAAATCACATCAAATGTGAGAATTAATCTCTGAAATTAAACTATGTTGATGAAATGTTATACTAAAACCTATTTCTGAACAAAATTTATCAACTTTAACACTAAAAATTGAGAAATTGAAAGAAACAGTTTAAGTCGGTAAAAGGCAGTTTCAAATTAAACTCAAAATCAATCGAAATATGCACAAATCAAGCTTGAATTTAGCTTCTGGATCGATCAACAGTTGTTGATTGTGCTCTGATACCAATTGTTATGTATGAATCTGAGTTTAATAGTGAGTAATTGACAGTTTATGTGATCATGAGAGTGTGTGTGTTAGTGTGTGTATTGAGAGAATATGGTTATGTTGAAAGATTAGATTGCATGTAAAAATGAGGGTAAAGGTTACAGCTGAAGGTGTAGGAAGGGGTATTTATACAAGTATGACAATTTCCATAATGCCCCCTTCCACACTTAAACAATTACAAAATAAGACCAAAAACTACAAATCAACACTATTCTATTTCTATTTCTAACATACCTCTCAAGCTGCCACAGTCTCACTTACAGATGTGGTCAGTCAGCTCACTGAGCTCAAATCAACTATTATAGTTGAGAGTTCAAAGCTGTCTAAAAGCTTGGATGATGCTTTAAAGGCAAAGACTTTGACGGATGATCCCATTGATTTGCTGAAACAAGCTCAGGCTGAGCAATTTGAAGAGATACACAAGACCCTTGACTTGGTTCAGCAGACTCAATCAAATCTGACCACCTCTCTTACAAAAGTAATGGAAGATATGGCAAAGAACCAACAAGAGTTGATGGGTCAGATGCGCAAGAATAATGAATCCTTCACTGCCAAGGTTGCTCAGGAACTCCAACATGTGACTAAAGAAACAGAATTCTTCAAAAAGGAAATGTTGGGTGTTTCTAGGCATATGGGCTCCAGGCTGACTACTCTTCTTACTGGCCTTGGTAAAGTTCAGGGTAGCATGGCCATCTGCAACTACAGACTGGATATCTTCTCAGAAGTACTTCGAAAGCTCCGATCTGATGATGACAAAAAGGGGGAGAAGAGTGCTGCTTCTGCGGAAAAGGCCAGGGCTGAAAGAATAAAGAAAGAAGCAGAATTGGTTGCTGCTAAAGTTGCCAAGATCAGAAAGATTCAAAGAGAGAGAGAAGAGGCTATAAGGGCTGGCAAGTGGGATTTAGTACTCTTTGGGAAGACATCTATTAAGGGGGAGAAAGAAGGTGAATCTGTTGAGGGGGAGAAGGTAACTGGAGAGGTTAGTGATGTGGGTGCTGGTGGTAATGAATCTGGAGATATAAGGATGGAAGATGTAGTGCATGCTATGCCTCTACAATCTGTACCAGCTCAGACAGCTCAATCTGTTCCTACTCAGTCTGAGCCCATTCAAGATGCTGCTAAGACTAGCCAAGCTGTGCAATCACAAGTAACTCAATCTGTGCCAGCTCAGAAAATACCAGATCAAGCCTCTGGTTCTAGTGTTCTAAGACCTCTGACTGAAGAAGAACATGAAATTGAAGAAGCCAAGTTTGAAGCTGAAGACAGAGGTATTTCTCTGGAAGTTTGTCTGAGGGTAAGAAAAGCTGAAAGGAAGGCTGAGCTGAAGAGGGTAGAAGCTGAAAATGAACAGAAGCTAAGACAATTGCTTGCTCAAGAAGAGGCACAGGCTAAGTGTAAAGGGAAAAAAGGTAAGGGCAAGACTGTTGCCATTACCAAGCCTGCAGGGAAGGTTAGGCAAGTGGGTGCTGGGGCAGATTACCAGTTGGAACTGATGGACAAGAAAAGGCTATCTGAGAAAATACACTTCAGGAAGTTCAATGAGTCCATCATCAACTGTACTCTTAAAAGAAAAAGAAATCAGACTGTGCCCAGCATCAGAGTGGTCAGACAAGGGTTCGAGACTTCTAGTGAGATAGTAGATCTGGATAAGTTGGGGGAGCTAGGCTATACAGAGTGGGTTGAACTTCATGATATTATCACCAGACAGAGTGGAGTTCATAAGGAGACTGTTCTTGAAGAATTAGAAAAGAGGTTTGAAAAGATCAAAATACTGAAGATTGACATTTCTAATTCTCCAACTCCTTGATTCTATGACATGGTCGATGAAGATGAAGAAGAAAGGCCCCTGAAAAGAAAGAGAAAGCCTACAGCTCCAGAGGGGAGTCATGAAGACTTCTTGAAGAATTTGACCCCTCAAGATATTCTTAATCAGCTTTCACAAGAAGCTATTATGAAGACTCTGAGGAATCTGAACCTGACTCCTCCTCCCAATGTTCCAAATGCCACTGCTGGATTATTTATTGAATCTCCAGAACATGGGATCTTCTTCAGTGACGCCTATGGTCATCTTGTTTTCCAAAGAACTGCAGATTTGGGTATTGCTCCTCATATGCATCTGTATACCTTATACCAGTTCTGTATTGTTGTTAAAGATTTGAGCAAGGGTTACGAAAGCTATGTGATTGAAGAAGGTGATAAAAGGAAGCTTGATGTAACTGCTGCTCCAACCTTTGAAGTGAAGCAAGAAGCCGTGGATCTGATTGAAGAGTCCTAGTGGTATTATCAATTTATCTCATCTTGATTTCTCTTACTCTGTAACAAACACTTGTTTTGTATATAAAGTTATTTTTGTTGATTCAATCTTGTTTAAGTACTTCTTTGATGTAAATATGTTAGCTTAGACAGATTGAAAAGAACCCAAAAGATTCAAAGGGTCACATAGGATGTTATTGCATATGTTTCTTGATTCCTTTGTAAGCTGTATTGTTTAAAAGTGTTATTAGGTTTTGTCATCATCAAATAGGGGGAGATTGTTGAGTCCTAATGTA
>JAOEHQ010047486.1:0-10811 GCA_025447715.1 Asclepias incarnata | reverse complement strand
ACCCCACCATGGCGGAAACATGGGATGCCACATAAAGCACAGTATGACATGGAATTATATAGGTACTGCTACATGAGCAAGTAAAAAACACAACATTTCATTCACAACACAAGAATATCAATACAAAGTCATCCAATATACTATTACAATGCAAAGTCTAGTGCGTGATTACAAACGATGAACCCCTCAGGAAGGGTGCCTTCGAGTCTCGTGCTCGCAGACATGATAAGTCACTCAAGGAACGCTATCCTACAAAAAAGTGCTCCGTCCCTTGATTCCAGCTCAAACACCATCACGTCTGATTCCTCGGATTCACCTGATTACCTGAAAAGTGTACCAGAATAGTCAGCATAAAGTTGTTGAGTTCGCAGGTTTAAGTTAACGAAAACAAATTTGTGCCGATATACCAATCGTGTATAACGTAGATGAGCTATAGAAATTTACTTACAACAAGTCGCACACATAATATAGCACATATGCATTCGCATCACTGAATACTCAACAACATCACAACAATTAAAGATTATCGTTCATCAATAACAAAATCAACTAACCAACTCATAATACGATACGCCAAGATTAAGCTGTGTATATATTGTACATTAAAACTATCGACACGATGAGTACACTTTTCACCCCAAGAAAACTCATAAAAACGGGGCTACGAAACTCACCTCATAAGTCAATAAGATAAAAAGATTAGAGTACAATAAGATTAGTCCGCAACCGTCTCAAAACATCCAAGTCTTGCCCACACATTATCCACCAATCTATATCAATCACAATCAAACGATAAGTCCACGTTTCAAATGAAACGTTTAAGTCTAAACTAGTGTTCCTAAGAAATGCCATTGAAACTCGTTTTATAAGTTCGTCCGTTCATTAAGGTTTATTGAAAAGTCCATTCAATCACATAATGTGTTGCTTTTAAACGTTATTTCATTTCCTTAAGTCCGTTAAGTCCCATTTTAATCTTTCAAGTCTTATAGTCACACGGGACGATTTAAATAGACAAGCAACGAAGAACGGACACCCAAAAACGTTTGGAAACTCAAAATTCCGATTCAAACATGTGTTGACCAGTCAAATTCGTGTTGACCATGTCAAATGCACGTTGACCAGTCAACCAAAAATCAAAGACGCCTCACAGTGCTGCGCGCACTTGGCTGCTGCTAGCGTGTGTTTGGCCAAAATACTCAACAAATCGACATCAAAACAACTTGGTTTTTAATTACACATGTAGTACAATGTCTAGGGAACATCAAGGAATGAACTAGACTCGAAAACAATGCGTTTTAAGGTTCGAAAAGTCCAAGTGCGTGCAGCCTTGCAACTGCGTGCGCACTTGGTGTTCCAGCCTTGATTTTGATGTTAAAACATCACAAATCAACTCGTTCAAGGGCTAAACACGAAGTAGATTAGTAGTACAACATCTATGGATCACCAAGAAACAATTTAGAGTTGAAAACATTGCGTTTTGATGCTCGAAAAACTCAAAAGCGCCCAAAGAACAGCTGCACGCGTCTTTAGACATGGCAGCACGTTTTTGATCTTAAATCACACTAAAATGACTCATTTAATGGCTAGAAATCGACCCAAGTGATAGATAAACATGTTCCCTAGAGTTTTGATATGAAAAACGACCCAAAACATCCGATTTCGAGGTCCAAATTCACTGCCCAAACCAAGTGACGGGTTTGAAGTTTTTCAAACAAAATTTTGAGATTCCAAGTCATTTTTAAGAAGAAATCAAGAAATTAACGACATAGAATACTTATAATCGATTTAGTAACTCGATTGATTAAGAAAAAGTTGAGAGAAAATGGTTTTAGTGAGAGAAACTAGAGAGAGAGAGTGTAGAAGAAAGTGATGGAAATGGGAGGTTGAAATGGGTTTTGAGCTATCCAAAACACTCTCGCGTTAAAAGCCAGTTTCTCTTGGAAATCAATTCGTTTAATAAAATCATTTGACTCGAAACCCGTAAATACCTTTAATTGATTCCAACGACTACATTTTCCAATTACCTTCAAAACGACTATAAACATGACTATACCGGACTTTTATAATTTAAAATGATCTTATTTAAATAATTTCACATTTTAACTCGACATTTCTATAAACGACTAGTTATCCTGAAAAGACTTAAATTCACACGATAATACTCTAAAACTTAATTATCCAAAACTTGGATAATTAAAGCTTCACGAAAACTCGAGCTCGATACACATATACACGTATGTTAAAACACGATTTATCAAGCTCAAAAACGATCTTATCACATTAATCACGACTTAAGACTAGATTACAAATGACGCTCTAATGGCAGTTGTTACATACACATCACACAAGTTCGGCATCTAACAAGAAAGCTATGCAAGTTCGACATTTAGTTCTTTACACTAAACAACTTCGGCATTTATGCACCAATGCAACTTCGGCCGAAGTTGTACATACTTAACATTTTGAAGCACTTTAACCATCTATGTGTTTCAACTCAAACTTTTCCTACTTTAGTGGTGTATTAAGTTTAGCATTCATGAAGAACAACTTCGTCTTTTATAACCAAGAATCACTTTGACACTTTAAGGTTTTCAAGAGCAACTTCGGCATCTTACACATGCCGAAGTTGTACGAAAAAATTTTGAGATGCGAAGTCAATTAAAAACTAATCATTCATGAGTTTAACTCTCCCTTGAACCCGACATTTTCATAAGCATTAAGTACTTCGACATCTTCATGATGCCGAAGTTGCATTAGGGGAATGACAAGTTATAAGGTTTGATCAATTAGTTTGCAACATATAGTAGTTCGGCATTCAATATAGACCAAGACCAACTTCATTTTATTATGAAAGCCGAACTTGTATTGCAACCATTTCCAATTGTGAAGATTCATTACATATCAAGCAAATGTTCCATACATGAAGTACTTCGGCATCGTCAAGATGCCGAAGTTGTATTGAAAGACCAAATATTTCAATTCTCAAACAAGTTAAAGCTTTGGAAGTTGGAAGACTTGGTTAATTTAGAAACCTTGCCCTTTTTGCACCGTATAACTTCGACATCACTATGGCTAGTCTTGACAATTTGAAAGATTAAGAAGTACTTCGGCATTCATAGAATGCCGAAGTTGTGCTAACAATCTTTATGGTTCAATCTTTAAAAGCCAAGAATTTGTTCAATTAACTACCTAGTACTTCGGTTTCTTAGGCATATTGAAGTAGTATGAACCTTTACAAGTTACATTTTCAATAGATAAATTCGACATTGATACCCATAGTACTTCGGCATTGTAATAATGCCGAAGTAGTACTAAGCTTAAGACATCAATTAGATCATGAACAATTTCGGCAGGGGTTAAGTTGGTTTAATCAAGAGTTACATTTTCCACTCTCACCATTTTGTTTCAAATTTGTCCTTTCAACCTTTTGTTCTAAAAACGACTTGAACAAGTGAACAAGAATACACACATTGTGTTTCCATTTGTTTCTTTTTAATCAACACATACCAAAACCGGTTTACTATTTCCAAACCTAGATGTAAACCAACAATATTCACACATATTCTTGTTCTTAGTAAAAACCGTAGCATTTCTAACACATTATCCGACTATATACGGCTTAAGCATAACACAATTCATACATTTTCAAGTATGGGTTGATTTTAGAATGTCACCATTGAATTCTCTAACAATTTCATGTGAATATGTGACAACCGTCACCGGAGTCGTCTCGACAGCTGCTCGTTCGTCATGAATCCGTCATATATCCGGCAATAGTCATTAGATCTATGTTCAGGTCATTATTTAAGACATTAATTATGAGACTAGCGCGACGAAGAATTTAGTTAAGTCATTTGTGTTCATTTGTAATGGAAAGTAAACGCGTGGTTTCGATGTCGAGGGTGCGGATACTATAGATTGCTAGAATAGTTATTAGAAATGCTAAAATAATTAATGTTTCAATTGAGTGTCATGATCTTCGTAATATATTTTCGGTGTCAACGTGGGACTAAGTTTGAAATGGATTTGTTTAGTTAGGGTAGAAAGTGAAAATATCATGAGCTATATAAATTGGAGATTTTCCCTCCATTCATTCATTTGCAAGACTTCACACACACACTTCTCTTTGCTCTCTCTAAAAATTTTCGGATTTTCATTTTTCTCATCCCGTGTACGGTTCGGGCAAGCAAAGGAGTGTCTCGTTTCTCATAATTTTCACTCGGTTTTGTTATTTTCGGTGTAAGTACTTTCTTTCCTTAAAAGATTTTCGGTATGCTTTCTGATTTTTCTAGTTGTAGGAATACTTTTCATTAGTGTTCTCGGTTCTAAACTCGTATCCTCGAAAAGCTTTCGTTTTCTATGAGTTCTAACTCCTTAAAAATCGGTTTTTGTCATATATACATATAAAAGTTTATGTTTATGTTTAAGTCTTAACAAATGGTTTAACGTTTTGGTTCAAAACTTAGTAAATTAACAAACTATATCTCGATGTTTCGTTAAAAAATCGAATTTCGCAAGTTTTTGGTTGGTTTGGGGCTTGGCCGGACTTAGCCATCGGCTTGGGCCGGATCTAGCCGGCTTGGGCCGGATCTAGATCGGCTCCAGCTGGATCTAACCCTTGAGCCGCGGCTAAATCCTAGCCGTTTTTGTTTATCTTCGAGCCCAGCCACGCTTAAATCCTAGCCGAGCTTCGTAAGCGAGCCATATATATTTTTAGCTTGAGCCGGACTTGTTTTTCTTCTAGCCGGATCTAATGATTCATAGAAACAAATTTATCAATTCTTATTCAACCGACCCAAAATTTTTTGAAATGGGATTTAGTCATTTTGTTGGACCATTCTAGCCGGAATTGTGACATCAAATTTTGCATAGCCGGATTTACTATCTTTTGTCATTTCATAGACGGATCTAATTTATTCTTGATATTTTTTTTGTGTCAAACTTAGTAATAGCCGGACTTAATTTTGTGAAAGTTGTACCTATTTTTGTTTTTACAAAGAGCCGGATATATATTATGTACATTAGCCATATCTAATTTTATGCATTTGGCCGGACTTATTTAACATCTCCAATTTGTTTTGCAAAAGTGTATAGCCGGACTTATCACAAATATTAGAGCCGGACTATTATTATTTATTTTGGTCATGTTCAGCCGGACTTAAATCTTTTAGTGAACTTAAAATTAGCAATTCATTTTTAGCCGGATCTATTTTTGTTAACGAAATTTTATATCTTATGGGTCAAAACTTTATTTTTCAACTTGTTTCTTCGATCGAGCCGTGGCTTCCAAGTGAGCCTAAGATTTTAGTCTCGCGCGGGACTATGTCTCGAGCTATCGTGGACTCGGTCAAACTTTAGTTTCGGATTCCGGTCGTTCAAGTTCCTTTAATAAAATATTTATGTATAAGTGTTAAATGTTATCTTGGTCATAAATGCTATTAAATCTCCTGTCAAGCTAACGTTTTTAAGGATTTGATATAGACATTTTTGCAGGCATTTCTAATAAGTTAGGACGTTCATTATGGGTATAAGACATTTATGTGAGTCATTCGGTGCTAATGTCATATGAATTGTTAGGTGATCGTTGATTGTGGGTGTCATTATGCAGTGCCGTCATCGTTCAAACATTTTTCAGGTGAGTTTCGTAGCCCCTGCTTTTTAAGTGTTTTGGGGTGGAAAGTATACAAAATGTTTTCTAAAAGATTACTGTTTTTCTATTAATCTTTTCGTATAAATCATATATACATACTGTATGAGCTATTTGTGCAGAGTTACTAGACATCATACGTGTAAATAGTACACGTGAATTGACGACATCTTGGCGACATGACATTCTTGGTACCAAGTCGGCCCGACATGGAATATTATATATATTGTGTGACTTAGTATCTACCCCGGCCGTGAGACATATTGATTGGCCTGACGGGATTTGACATCCGATACTATGTTGTGTGTCTTAGTATCTATTCCCGGCCATGAGGCATATTGTTTATTGTGATTTTTGTTTGACATCTATGTGTTGTGTGTTTATGTGTAATTGTGAGACATCTGGTATGTAACTCTAGCTCGTATGTATATTTTACAAAGACTTTGACATAGTCATAATGTTTTCGATAGGTTTAGCAATCATCTTTATTAAAACCTACGAACTCACCAAGCTAGTGTTGACTTGTTTAAGTAGACTTTTCAGGAAATCAGGCTATGTATGGATAAGGCGGCTAGAGCAAGAGCATGGTAGATCATGGGCTTCAGGCTACTAGCCTTGTTCGCTCCTTGCTTAGGATTGAATTACTGTAAATCATTAGTCGTCATCATTGTTATTTGTTCATACTATTGTTATCATTGTAATTGAATATTGTGCTGATTTCAATGGAAATCCTTGTTTCATTTAGTCATTTCTATATAATTCCACGTCGAGCTGTGCATTTTGTGACATCCCATTATTCCGCGTTGCTGGGGTGTTACAGATTATCACTACACACAGCTGCATACACAATTTAACAACCAAACCGAACCCTTAATCATATGAATTTCGATTTCCAATCGAATTAAAGTAGAAAAGCTGTAGGAAATAGATCATTACCTGAATTTATATAAGTTTCCAAGCTATAATCGTGACTCTTCCTTGATTAAAGCTGAAAAGATTGATGAATATTGTTATACTTGTGTGTGTTTTTAGTTTAGATACTAGTTGCATGTAAAATGGAAGATTATTAGTTATTTCATCTACAAAATGCAGAATTTTAATGCTTAACCAAGTGGTTACACACGCAACTTGACATGTGTAACCCACTATGAAAGTTGATAGTGTTATGTGTTGTTAAGTGCCGTTAAATAAGGACCATTCGTGTAATAGATTTAATAATTCGTTTGGGATTCCGTTAGTTACTAAATGTTAAATGTTTCTGTTACATTTTGATAAGTTCCGAATTTTTATAAAAATTCGAATTTCGAGTACGCGTTTCAAGACGATAGAATACAAAATAATTGAAATAAATTAAAAGTAAACGAATCGATAAACGATTTCAAACGAATGTATATAGATTGAAAGACAGAACGTTACATCCTCCCCCACTTGAAAGAATTTCGTCCTCGAAATTAAGTACAATTTATACGAAAAGTTGAGGATAGTTGTTTTTCATGTAGTCCTCACGCTCCCACGTGAATTTTGGACCATGAGTTACGTTCCAATGAACTTTAACGATAGGTATCTGACTGTGTCTTGCTCCTTTCGCATTGCGATAAATGATTTCGATAGGTTCACTTACGATTTGAAGTTTGTCATTAACACGTACATCAGCCACAGGAGTGATTGTAGGTACGGTAGCTAGACATTTCTTCAAATTAGATATGTGAAAAGTGTTGTGAACATTGCCGAGCTCCGGTGGTAAATCAAGTTTGTAAGCAACAGGTCTGACACGTTGTAAGATTTCAAAAGGACCAATGTAACAAGGATTCAGCTTTCCTCTTTTGCCAAAACGGATAGTGTTCTTCCAAGGCAATACTTTCAAGAGAACTTTGTCGCCTACTTCAAACTCAAGAGGCTTTATTCGTTTATCAACATACGACTTTTGACGGTCACGAGCTGCTTTAAGTTTCTCTTTGATAATTACGATTTTATAAGTCGTTTCTTGTACAACAGGAAGTTTACACCAACTACGCTCTCCAGTTTTCTAGCCAACATCAAGGTGATCGGCACTTACATTCGTGGTTGAATGCTGGAGTGATAGTTGTTGTTGCCTCAAAGGGTGCGCATTGAATGCTGGTGTGATAACTGTTGTTGTATGAGAATTTAATTAAGGGCAAGTGGTTATCCCAACTGCCTTTGAATTCTAATACACAAGCTCGAAGCATATCTTTGAGGGTTTGAATCGTTCATTCGCTCTGACCATTCTTTTGAGGATGGTAAGCGGTACTTGGATTCAACTTGGAGCCCAAAGCTCGTTGGAGTTGTTTCCAAAGATCAGACGTGAAACGACTGTCACGATCAAAAATGATAGATAGAGGTAAGCCATGTTTGGTTACGATTTCGTTGATATAGAGAGTTGAGCCAACTGTTCAATGGTATAATCATCACGAATTGGAAGGAAATAAGCAGACTTTGTTAAACGATCAATGATAACCCAGATCGCGTTGTGGCCTTTTCTTGTTTGTGGCAACTTCATCACAAAATCCGTTGTGATGTCGTCCGATTTCCACTCGAGAATTTCTGGCTGCTGCAGTAATCCCGATGGTCGTTGATGCTCAATCTTGACCATAGAACAGGTCAAACATTTGCTAACGTATTCAGCAATGTCTCACTTCATACCAGGCTACCAGTAGTCAGGTTTCAGGTTTTTATACATTTTGTCAGCACCAGGGTGGATGGAATATCGAGAGTTATGAGCTTCACTCATGATCAGCTCTTTCAAGTTGCTCACCTTTGGTATTCATACTCGACCCTTAAAGTGTCGAACTCTGGTACTGTCAGTTTCGAATCTCTGAGCGACACCGCATAAGACTTCATCTTTAATGAATTCAGGAGTAAGAGCTTTAGATTGATCTTGAAGTACGTGAGATCTTAATTCCATACATTTAACAGTTTTCATACCCGTTAGTTTTATACGTTCTTTGCGACTTAAGGTATCAGCTACGACATTAGCCTTGCCCGGATGAGATTTGATTTCACAATCGTAATCGGTAAGAAGTTCGATCCAACTCCGTTGTCTCATGTTGAGCATCTTCTGATTGAACACGTGCTGTAGGATCTTATGATTAGTGAATACGGTACACTTGGTGCCGTAGAGATAGTGTCTCTAGATTTTCAGTGCAAAAATAACAACTCCAAGCTCTAAGTCATGAGTAGTGTAGTTCTTCTCATGAACCTTCAGTTGTCGAGACGCGTAGGCAATAACCTTACCTTGTTACATAAGAACACAACCGAGACCTAAATGTGAAGCGTCGCAATAAACGACAAAATCTTTAGTCCCGTCAGGTAAAGTTAAGATAGGAGCATTGCATAGTCTATCTTTAAGGAGTTGAAAAGCCTTCTCCTCAGGTTCACCCCATTCAAAATCTCGAGATTTTTGTGTAAGTTGAGTGAGTGGTACAGTAATCTTGGAAAAGTTTTCGATAAAACGACGATAGTAACCATCTAATCCAAGAAAACTACGAACTTCTGTTGGCATTTTTGGATATTCCCACTTTTTGATAGCCTCGATCTTAGCTGGATCGATGTGAATTCCATTTTCATTGACGACATGTCCCAAAAATTGGACTTCTCGGAGCCAAAACTCACATTTGAAAAACTTCGCATACAGGTGTTCGTTTTGTAAGAGTTGTAAGATAATGCGAAGATGCTGTTCATGTTCGGTTTTGTTTCGGGAGTAGATCAGAATATCGTCAATGAAAATGATGACAAATTTATCAAGATAGAGGCGGCATACTCGATTCATGGGATCCATGAAAATTTCCGGTGCATTAGTGAGGCCAAACGGCATGACAAGAAATTCGTAATGACCATAGCGAGTACGAAAAGCAGTTTTATGAATATCGTCATTGTGGACACGAATTTGATGGTAACCAGATCTCAAATCGATCTTAGAGAAAGTAAAGGCACCCTGTAGTTGATCAAACAGATCATCTATGCGCGGTAATGGATAACGGTTCTTTACAGTTAGTTTGTTCAACTCTATGTAGTCAATGCACATCTGCATTGAACCATCTTTCTTCTTGACAAAAAGGATAGGTGCTCCCCATGGTGATGAACTCGGGCGGATGAAACCCTTGCTAAGAAGTTCTTGAAGTTGACCTGAAAGTTCCTGCATCTTAGATGGTGCTAAACGACAGGGAGACTTTGCTACAGGAGCAGAACCAGGAACTAGATCAATTCGAAATTTGACTTGCCTAGCTGAGGGAAGGCCAGGTAAGTCATCAGGAAAGACGTTTAGAAAATCACAAATGACTGGTACCTCCATGAGGCTTTTCTTCTTGACAGACTTGTCGACAACGTTCGCGAGAAGTACGCGACAATCTTTGTTGTTCAAGTATTTGGAAAATTTCATTGCTGAAATGACTCTAAGTTCTCAGTTGCTTCAATCCCCACGAACAACAAATGTTTCACCATTAGGAAGTCGTATGCGTACAACTTTTTCGTGACAGGCAATGTTGGCGTGATTGCGGGAAAGCCAATCCATACCAACTATAACATCAAAGCTGCTAAGGTCAACCGGAATCAGATCAATGCTAAAGACGTGTTCGTTCAAGTTCAAGGGACAATCAAGTAACATGTCCCTTGTTTCAAATTGTTGACTGTTAGCATACTAAACAGAGTACAATTCGTCTAATTGACTAGTTGCACACTTGAGTAAAGGACGGAATTCTAAAGATACAAAGCTACGTTCCACACCAGAATCGAAAAGTATAAAAGCATACTAATCTCCAAGAAGAAAAGTACCTGTTACAACATGAGGATTTTGTGGCGCTTCTTCAGCATTAATCGTGAAAACACGGCCTCTGGCTTGGCTGGCTGGGTTCTGTTGAAGTTGTTTTGTTGTTGTTGTTGTTGTTGTTGTTGTTGTTGTTGTTGTTGTTGTTGCTGCTGCTCCTGTGGTTGTTGTTGTGGATTACGGGGTGGGTTTTGCTGATTTCTTTGGTTTTGCTGGGCCGGTTAACTCGATTTTGCAATATTTTGCAATATGACCCGGCTTACGACATTTCTCACAAACTGGATAGATTCCAATGTGATGAAGATTACACTTTGGACATTTGGGACTGTTTCCGACATAGCCTAAGGATTGGAATTCTGGTACAACAGCAGCATAAGCCTTCAC
>JAOEHQ010047485.1:0-10811 GCA_025447715.1 Asclepias incarnata | reverse complement strand
TTTCCACTCGGATCATACCCAAACTTTTCTTGTCTAAAACAAGAAATTTCTACTTGGAAAAATGGTTTGGGTATGGTCCGAGTGGAACTTCAAAAGTTTAGGTATGGGACTATGGTCCGAGTGGAACTTCAAAAGTTTGTATGACCAGTGTAATATGGTACAAACACCAAGTACCATTCGTGTAATTTATCCATTTGTTTATTATTATAAGTTAAAAGTTATACATCATCTAGCTGTTTGAGAGTTTAAGTAAATGCTTATTTTAATCGGATTGACCTTCCATTGACATTGGGCTTTAAAAATTTAAAACCAATATACACGCATTCGACTATAAAACAACATTGAACACAAAGTATAAGATTGAACACAAAAGATCATCTTAGACATAAATATGTTCATCATAATCTATATGAATCTTGTAATAATTGCAGCACTTCTTTTTATACTACATTAGTTGTGTAGTTTATGAGTTTGCCTTCTTTGTTAAAAACCAAGACTTTCAATTCATTTTCACTCTTAAATCTTGATAGTGCAAGTGCTACATACATGTAGTTGTTCATAGTGAAGACGGTTCTTCAAGATACAACCCAATATGATACTAATTTTCGCCTTCACTTTTGTCAATAGTCATCGAAACAAAACAACAACTAAAGAAATAAAATTTCTCCCCTATAAAACCTGAATGGCATTATGATGTCAGATGAGAGTAAACGCATGTTACAAGTAAAATGAAGATATAGGTAGAAATTGGCAATAATGATACTTCAGGGACTAAAGTTATAATATCTCAAATGGTTGTTACAAGTTGGTTAGGTAGTTATAGCCATTTGGTATCAAAGCCACCGCTCCTCGTTTTTGCAAGTTTATCGACGAACAATGAAAACATGAGGAACTGAGATAGAATGATTGGCAAAAGAGGTCAATCTAGCTCTGGAGGATGTGGTTTCATTACGTTCTTCGGTGGAAGAAAACATGGGATCTATACGCACAGCGATGGAGCTATTACAACAATCCATGGCAGTTATGCAAAAACAAAGGTCATTGGGGGTTAATAATGGTGGCGATGGAGGAAGAGTTTCTACTAACAGATTAACCAAGATCAAATTCCCTAAATTCGATGGTGAAGATGTCGGAGGCTGGTTGTATAAATGTGAACATTTCTACACCAATATTGACGATACACCAGAAAACTACAAAGTACGATATGCAGCTGATGTGTTTTAAAATTTATATTACAAGAATGTACCTTCTGACTACACACACACTCACGGGCAGTGGATCCGTTCATTTGTAGTATAGTAAGATGGTAAATAGAAAATATGTAATTCTAACAGTTTGGGGGTGTCACGTATTTAATTAAACTAAAGAACATAAAAGTAAAGATTAATTAAAAGGCCCCAACCGTTGGTTTACATGAGTTCTGCCTAGTTAAATAATTTTGCAAAAGTTGTAAACAATAATATTAAAAAGCATACTTGTTTGAGATCCGATCACATGCAAACAGATACGTAGTTATTTATATGTTGGATTGTTGGGCCATTCTAAGCGACTGGGATTCTTGCTAGATTCACCCAAGTCAAAGTGGTAATGATTCTTGCTAAATTCACCCAACCCGTTAATTACGATTTTCGTTAGATTCACTTAATTAAGATTAAGCTTTAAGCATGTAATTAAAAGAAGGGTAAATCCGAGGGAACCCCTTGATCCCCTGTACCGCATTTTACCAACATGTACTGGTCACACAACACATGCTCCAGTTAGACACCTCTACCCAATAGCCCACACTTGAGCAAATACCTAAATATTTCTCAATCATGCTTGCAAGCGGTATGATTTAATCTTTATGTAAACTATGATTCTCGCTAGATTCACCTAGTTATGAGCTATTCAGAGTGACAAAGATTCTCGCCAGATTCACCACGCACTAAGAACAACATGTTAATATCACATTCGTCTAGATCTAATTATGTTTATTCCACACTCGCTCCCTAGAGTAGAGTGATCCTTACAATTAATTATAGACAAATTAATTGGTTTCATATCATGTTTGCTAATCTTAGGGATTAATCATAGACCAATTAATCTAAAATATATCAACAAACAATCAATACAAAATTAACGATAATATGTAAGATTTAAATAATTATAGATCTGCGATTAAACATAAAAACTATCCAACAATCACATAATAAATAACACATAAAGGTCTTACATGATCACATCATCCAAACAAGTATTATAACACTAGAAAGACATTATTAAAGGAATAACAAAGTCAGTAATATAGAAAGACATATTGTACCAACAATAAAATAAAAGATAGGTGAAGATCCGACAATCTTTTGGTTGAATCTCTGAAGATGGAGGGATGTTTAGAAGCTAAAAATCCTTTAGAAGAGCTTTGAAATTCGTCCTTGAGGATGTGGGGTTGGAGTAAGGGTATGTTATGAGGTATATTTTACAATTGCGGGCTTTAAAAGAGTATTTATAGTCAAGCCCTCGAAGTCTGAGCGACCTACTAGGAGCGGCGCTTTCATGGAATGGGAACGGTGGTTTTTGGCCGGTCGGGCTCCAGGCTTGGCTACTGCATAGCTAAAAGCGGCGCTTCATATAGCTGGGAGCAGTGCTCCCAGCTTCAGATTAGGTGTTTTTGCGTTTTTGCTTGCAGGTCTTCATCTTGTGTCTTGTTTATCTCTTATGAACTCTTGTTGAGTTGCTTTATGATGTTTACCCTCATTTCCACACACTGTGAACCTGTGTAAAAGATTTATCTCATTAAGTATTGAAACTTCACTAAATCAACATGTATTTCAATATAAAACGGCCATAAGACATGTGAGAAAATACATAAATAAATCACTCATCAGCAGCCATACACTTGGAAGGGTAAGCTCTTTCTTGGTATCAAGGGTTCATGAAATCCAATGGGAAAACCTTGGATCAAGTCACTCAGGATGAGTATTCACGTTTGGCGGCAGCCAGATTTAGATGACTCAAGAGGGTGATTTAGATGGAGGCCTTGAAAGCATTGGCTTAGGAGGGTGATTTAGATGACTATTGTGATCAATTTGACATGCTTCTAAACAAAGTTAGTTTTTGTGAAGAATATATTGTTAGTATTTTTATAGGTTTACAATTTGTCTTAGGAGCTTGAAACACTTCATGGAACAAAAAATTGTCACTCCCCTTCAGCAAATTTGCCACTTCATGTAATGGCAGATGCACTTTTAAGGGTCCAATGGTTAGCAGTGTTACAAATGAATGCTAGCTCAATCAATAATGTATTATTGGAGAAAATTAAAGAAGCTTGGCAGCATATGACCCTGACACATAAGCATTGATCAACAAGTTAACTCAAGGAGCGGCAGTACCAAACAGATCATGGGATGGGGAATTGTTGAAAAGAAAATGTAAACTCTTGATTGCTAAATACCCTATGTTAAAAAATGACATCTTATCTTGGATGCATTCTTCTGATATGGGAGGTCATTCTGGGTCACTCCTACTTTGGCAAGGATCAAAGATTTCTTTTACTGGAAAGGTTGCTCTAAGAACTTTTGTGATCTTGGCACTAGAAGAAAGTTCAGATCCTTGCATTTGTTTGGCTATTTCATCCCACATGGATTTAGCATCTTTGTAGCTATCTACGTGAGTGTAGATCTCATTTGTCAATCCTTGTAAAAGATAAGAGCGAGCCAATCTGTCTACTTTCACTCTTTCCAATTCTTCTGTTGTTTTCCTTGGTTTGTCCTTCAAAGGAAGATTCTTACAAAGAGCCACTGGAGCAGGTGGAACAGTTCCTGCGGGTACGAGAGGATTCTGAGGAGCTTCCTCATCATATGTAGTTGGACCCTCTTGATAAGGCTACAAAATCATGTGTCCATTCTCCTTGGATTCAATGATATCCTCAAACCGATCTTTCCACTGAGCATAGTCACCTCTAAAGAGAACTGGTGGCTTGGTGTCAGATCTAATAGCTAAATCTTCACGAGACATGTTTAAAAAAATACCAATAAACCTGTAAATTGCTAATAATCACCACGAAATCGACCTGAAAACACGAACAGATTCTCCTTGTTAAGCTTGTAAATTACAAACCAAAGCTTCCCACACAGAAAACGTACCAAATTTTACAAATCCGAACTCATACCATGAACAAATAAACCAAAATCCACTCCGAAAATAACAAAATTGATGCCTAAGTCATGTTCATGATGCTCTGAAACCAATTGTTGGATCAATTTTATATAGATTTAAGCTTAGAATGGTGATTTAATGGAGGAATTTGCTCATTATGTGTTATAGTGTTTGTGTGTGTAAATGGCGGTTATGAGATGAGAGAGAGAGAGAGAGAAAATGAGAGAAAGATATTTTCAATAATGTCAAAAGTTGTTGTTACAAGTGGTGGGAGGGGGTTTTTATACTTAATTCTAGTTTTCATATTTTCTCCCTCCATAGTTAAATACATATTAAGTTTAGTCCTACAACTACACAATCACTAAAATAAAATATGTTCTAACAATTTGTAATGATGAAGTATGTACTTTTTTTCACTTTTTTTAGAATTTAGTATATCTGCAGTTATACCTTAAGGAATTCAGCTTTATTAAAAATAAGAAAAGTATTTAAATTTTACAAGAACACTCTTTGTTTTTCTTTGTGTCATAAGTCTAGTTTGAAATATATATCCAATAGAATACATGCAGATATGAAACTTCAGAATATTCAAATATGTAAAAACTTACCTGATTCACTTTGAACATGATTAGAAGTTGAATTAACTTCGTCAACATTTGTGTCTTCATCTAACTCCATTTTCTCACATGTTTTATAAAAAATAAAATTAAAAGCAAAGATATATATAATTAATAGAATAGACTCAAAAATTTTAAATTACAAATTGATTACAAAGGGGTACATGATATATATATCTTGATTGGAGCTTCAATCAGACTTTTGATTGGTAATTGGAGATTTGTTAGCGGAGATCTAATTAGAAATTTGATCGATAATTGGAGATATGGACGGAGTTTCGAGTGAAGGTTGGGATCAGTTGACAGAAATTACAGTGAAAAAGGTGAAAAAAAATACATAGTTAAAATATGAAAACCTAGTTGAAGAAGAAGGGATTAACGGGCTAATATAAGTTAAGTTAATTGTTAAATGATGTTATTACCTATCCTTTTTTAATTTATATCTAAAAAATTAAATGGTTGAGAGGTTTCCTCATGTTCCCTAGATAATTAGGTGTTCTTTGGATAATATGCAGGAGCGGTAGATGTGGGTGGCGTATGGTGGCTGGAGTATCGTTGAAACCATGACAATGATTATTTAGTGGTGGTGGTGGATGGATTTAATTGTAGCTGTAGGGGTGGTGGCAAAGAAAAATTGCAAATCTTTATTTTTAAAGTTATATATCTTGATTTATAATATAATGGTAGTGTTGCTAAAGAAAAGAAAGAAAAAGAAATTGTAGATCTAAATTCATAAAGTTAATTGGGGCGAAAAAAGTTGTAGATCTTTTACATGTGTGTGAGCTGGTTTGATATATGTGGGGATGTGTTTGGATTTGGGAAATGTGTTTGATTTTAGAAATTGTTTATTTAAAAATTCAAATGATTTATTTTAGAGTTAATTGCATAAATGGTCCATGTTTGTGTAAAAAGACAAAGAACGAAATGCATTTTTGGTCTCTGTTGTATCACACCATTTGCAACTTTGCTCCAAACTTATGCAAAGTGGCGATTTTGGTGCAATAAGTGAGCCTTTGTGACAATCTTCGCCCAAAGTTAACCATCTGTTAGTTTTTTTCCGTTAGTAAGGCCATGTACGCCAGGCATGTGATGAGCAAATATGTCTTTTTTTATATACAGGGACCATTCTTGCAAAAAATGTAATTAACTCCTAAAATAATAAACTTTTTTACTAAATAATAATAATATATCATCTTTATCATTATATCTGTATCTATCTTCTTTATCATCATCATCTAAAAAATAATTCCAAAGCAACATATACATACACACGAAATAATTCTAATTATAATCACACTAAAAAAAACATAGGTTTTCCAACTTCCAAAGTACAAATATTCGCATCCATAAACAAGAATCAGGGACCCTAGGGGAGTTGGTTATAAAACCCCCTCACTCGCACCTTCCATCACTCCGTAACAACCAAAATAACAACATTACCTAACATGAACGGAGGTTCCCTAAATAACGACTATCAAATCACCGACGAGATTGGCCGCGGCCGCTTTGGAATCGTCTACCGCTGTTACTCCACCGTCTCCGGCGACTCTTTTGCCTGTAAATCAATCGATAAACGCTTACTTACCGATCCAACTGACCGTGAATGTCTTCAAAAAGAACCCTAACATCGTTCAGATCCATCAGTTATATGAAGAAGAGGATTATTTGCATATGATTATTGATTTATGTGACTCGCCGGACCTTTTTGATCGGATTTCGAAACGCGGCGGAACGTTTTTGAAAACAGAATCTAAGAGCTCCAAAAAACATACAAACACTGGTGTTGCAGATCTTCTTGTAAAAAAAAATCAATAGGAAAAACCCACCGGCCGACGGCCCTTCATTCTTTCGCCGGAAAATGCACAAAACCTTTTATTCTTTCTTTCTTTTTGTGGTTTGCCGGGAAACAGACAAACCCACCAGCCGCCGCCACCGGAAAAACGTGAAAAAGGGTCCACCGGAAAATATTAAGATGAAGAGAAGATGAAGAAGATGGGGCAGAAGAAGAAGATGAAGAAATTAAGATTGTAGTTCGGAACAATCCGGTGGAGCTCCTTTCCGTTTCTTCGGATTTTTAAGATGGATTTTGGGTGAGATATGGAAGGAAGAGATAAGGATAAAAGGAAGAGATAAGATCTGGATTTATAATATAGGTAGATATGAATATGTCTAGATTTATAGGTGTTTGTATATATAAGATGGCTACTTAATTGCAATAATGGTCCTGTATGTTTAAAAAGACAATATTGCCCCTCACGTGAGGGCACATGACCCACCTAACGGTTGATAATTGACGGAATTGTTTAAATGGACCAAGATTGCCACAAAGTCTCACTTATTGCACCAAAATCGTCACTTTGCATATGTTTGAACAATTCTTTCAAATGGTGTGATACTATAGGGACGAAAAATGCATTTCGTTCAAAGACAAATTTATCCCTCATGTGAAAGGCAAATGATCCACTTAACTATTGATAGTTAACAAAACCATCAAAATGGATTGAGCATGCAACCAAACTAGTGTGAGAGAGATCATGGATGTTAAAAATCTTAAAGAGGGATTGTCGTTGCAAAAAATGAAAAAACTACAGGGACCATTCTTGCATTTAACTACTTTTTTAAAGTCAAATAAGTGCCATATACATGAAGGCTACATAGTGTCACAGAGTTAGTTTTTAAATTCTCATGCGTCCTTACTCCTTAGATTTTGATCTACATAAGTCTTTTTAATTAGGTGTAAAGGTATTTAGTAGCGGAAACCTTTTGAAAAGGAATAAGACGAGCGCTTGTTGAACACAATTTGACAAGTAAGATATTTTGTATTATTTAGAAAACTCTTACACTACTTGGGTGGTTTGCAAATGAGGCCACCATCCTCTATTTATAATAGTTGCAAAGTTTCATATATATTTATATATCTAGAGTATTCTATACAAATATCTTGTGGCATAATCTAAAATTCTATGGAGACATATTCGTGTAGATCGTGTCTTCATGTTGATCTTCATGGGTTGTTCTAGAGTGTTTAGGGTTATTTTGGATAGTTTCGTAAGGTGTCGGGGTGTTCTCTAATGTTCCAGGCTAGCTATTCTAGATACTTCTACAAGGTTCTAATTAATTTGCTCCACAATATTCCGGGGTTGTTTCAGATATTTTCGAGTAGCCGTTGATGTGTCTAAATGGTTCTGGATTCTTTTAAGAAAAAGATTTATTTTTAGGCGAGTTGTGACATCCTCCCCACCTAAATTCACGACATCCTCAATCTGACTCATCACGTATAAAAAACCGTTAACTCACTATTTTAATGTAATTATTTTAACATAATCGTAGGTATATACGTGGGCTAAAATGAAATAATTATGTTAAGATTAAAGATTTGGTAGAAGTAACATATATTGTTTTAAACTTTCATCGAATTTATCATGTACGGTAAAACGGAAATAAATTACAATAAATAAATTTTAGTTCCGTAAGGAAACATCCTTACTTGACTATCAAGTAATTTAATAAATTAGAAAATTAAATAAAGTAACTATCGCAAAAAAATAGAAGAAACCTAAACGAATTAGGGTTTATCGGTTCTAGTATATATACAAGATCTCAAAGATCCTTTAGGACGTAAAAAGGTGTATTCAATTCATTAGGGTTTTAAGAACGGCCGCAGCAATAATGGCTCAAACGATGAATACAGGGATAGTTGTTAGCTTTTATGGTCCCAAAGGTTACGGTTTTATCAAACCCGATGGAGCCGAGGATGACCTGTTCGTTCACCATTCTGAGATCCAAACAGATGGTTACCGGACTCTTCGTGAAGGTCAGAAGGTTAAGTTCTTGGTTGCTGAAAAAGATGGGCGTACAAAGGCTGTTAAGGTCACCCCTGTCGTCGACAAGTTAAACGTTAAGAAAGACCGTAAGCGTAATGGCAACGGTAACGGTAACGGTAACGGTAACGGTAACGGTAACGGTAACGGTAACGGTAATGGTAATGTTAATGGTGGTGGGGTTGAAGGACGTGAATGTTATTACTGTGGTGGTATAG
Source organism: Asclepias incarnata (assembly GCA_025447715.1). NCBI lineage: Eukaryota > Viridiplantae > Streptophyta > Magnoliopsida > Gentianales > Apocynaceae > Asclepias > Asclepias incarnata. The sequence continues at coordinate 2,018 of JAOEHQ010047485.1, read as the reverse complement.
GGCATCTTTATAAGGATTGTAGTATACGTATTAGTGATCGGACGTGTTATAACTGTGGAGTGTTCGGTCACATGGCAAGAGACTGTACTTGGGAAGTGGTCGACCGCAAGTGTTATAACTGTGGTGTGGTTGGGCACATGGCAAGGGAGTGTACTTTGGACAATGGTGGTAATAATCGTGGACGTGAAAGTAATGGTGGTCGTGGCGGTGGATGTTATAACTGTGGTGTGGTTGGGCATCTGGCTAGGGATTGTACTTCAAAATCCGGTGGTGGTGGTGGTAAGAGGTCCGGTGGTGATGGCGGTAACTGCTACAAGTGTGGTAAACCAGGACATATTATTCGAGAATGCCCTTCTAGTTATACTTGATATATATAACAAAAAATTATACTCCGTATTAATTAGTGATCTTTGAAAGTATTTCAAAAGTTTTGAATTTTATTAATCGTTTTTGTTTTTGATTTAATTTATGTGTGACAATCTTATGCAATATATTGTGGTGGTTTTGGCTATTGTTCTTACGTCTCTGTCCTAAAATTCAAACTATGAGATGCTTTTTTCGACCACATTGTCATCGCTAAAGGTCAATAAACGACAAAAAGAAAAAAAATTAACTTTTTAACTTTAAAAGTTAAATCGACCTTCTGTTGTCCGTTCGACCTCAACATGTTTTTTTCCTTTTTTTTAGCTTTGCCTGTAAATTTGTTACCATGAAGGGTTCAATTTTCGTGTACTTCGTATTCTTTGCTGTGTTTGAATGGTTTTTTTGAGTTTAGATTTCCGGATAGTTATATATATCGAATTCGAACTCTATAATTTCTAATAGTAGTAGTGTTTGTTTTTCTATACTAAAGGATTAATTTGGTGTGTGGGTAATTAATTAAGCTTAATCTTGATATTGCCCTGTCGATCATATTCAGTAGAGATTGTTAATTATGTTGAGTTTTTCTTTCAGTTTATTTTGGTCGAAAACATGTCTAGCTAATCATATTTATTTAATTCGATGGGAGTTTTTCTTTCACTATTTGTTATAAAACTAGGTGAAACCCGTGCGTTGCACGGCCTGTTTTATTTTCTAGCAAATTCATCGTAAATGACATTAAATAGAAAGAATGATATAACGTCAACTGAATAATTATCTATACTCTTTAATAAAAGAGCAACTCCCCTCTTCTTCTTTTTTCTCATAAAAGCCACCCGATCTGATTAAATTTCCCCTTTCATTCATTCATTAACTTAAATAATATGGGAATACCCTCATATTTTAGCAATCATATCATTTTAAAAAAAAAATAATAATAAAATAAAATGATATAAATAATATGATTGCTAAAATATGAAGGCATTCCCATAATAAGATAGTGTTTGTGTGGATATACGTGATGTTAAAGATATTATTTAAGACGAATAAACAAATTTCGCTATACAATATTACATAAACAAATAGAAATATCCCCTCTCTTCAAACTATTACAACATATTATTTCCAATTGCTAAGTTGCCTAATTGATTTTAATTAATAAAACATAAAAGTAGGAATGATATATCAAGTTTGTGCTTTGTAGACAACATCTTACATTTATTAAAAAAGAAAAAAAAAAAACCTTTGTAACTCACTATGATATACATGAAACTTCAAAAATAAAAATAAAATATGAAGTTCCGTAACATCAATTCTTTTTTTTCGATAAAAAAAAAAATATATTGCCATTCATCGAACATCAATGAAGCTTATTTTTGTTCCCTTTAAAACCCATTTTCAAGTTTATCTTTGTCACCAATATCTCTGGGTCCAAACATAGTAATTAAAGATGTGTTAAGAGTCTTAGACTATCAAAACAGAGCATGAGTATGTATGTGTTGAAAAGCATTACTATACGGAGCATAGAGATACTCGATCCATTTGCATAAGACCGAGCAAGACAAGACAATGACCTCTACATGACATGGACCAAGGAGTATAAACCTAAAGCTTTAGTCGCAATAACCAATGAGTGTTATCCAAGACTTCATTGAAGT
>JAOEHQ010047484.1:0-10811 GCA_025447715.1 Asclepias incarnata | reverse complement strand
GAAGTCACACACGATGTTCTTGTTGATTCCTTCCATTTTGTGTTGAATTAATTAGAGAGACCAAAGTTTATGTTTATATAAGAGCTTGATCTGATCAATAAAAGACAACACTAAATATTCATTTTGTTTACATGTGATCCTTTAAGAGTAAGAGTGTTGCTTACGTGAAGAAAATTAAACTAGATACACATTTATTTTTGCTATGTGGTCAAAGTGTACAAAATAAAGGTCAAATGTTATTGACTGAAGAATAACGAGCATATCGGCCTGTCATTCCTTGTAACGAATTTTCATTATTTCCCCCCTAAAATCTCCATTTTATTTGATTTTCTTATATACAAAAAAGGGGAAATGATAAATTTTCCTAAAAATCTTTCTAAAGACGCAAGATGATGACATGTGTATTTCATTAAATTTCTTTCTTAATCTTATCATTTGATTTTTTCACATGTCATCATATTGTGGTTAGGAGGATTTATATGTTATTCTTTTAGGGGGATTTATCATTTCCCATAAAATAACATATATGGATGTGTTTAGCAGATGTTTATATATATATAGGGGTTAGTTATTGTAAAACAAATAAGACAAATTATTGACCGTTGGATGAAGGAGATCTAAAAGAACACAAAATTAATAGAGTAAAAGGCATTTGTGTAAATAACTAAAACTCAAAGACCAAATTGGTAATGATTAATAAGCCTTTGCATGTTATTAAAATTTCGGTTTCAAAAGTAATATTCAAAAAACTCCAAAAATGATCAATTTCCAAATTCAACTATGTAATCGTTAATTTTCCATCATCTGCATTTTGACGTTAGTGCTCTTGCAATTTATTAACTTTCCATAAAAATAAATATCTTTTTTTTAGAGATTATATAATTATAATATCATGATTATTTATTAAAATAATTCTTATTTATAAAAATTGAACTAATTGATATTAGCTAACTATATATTACTTATAATAATTAATTTACTAAATTTTTAATTAAATAAAATTATTTTAGAGGTATAATTCATATTATTAGTTTAATTTTTATTACATTGTCATTTTTCATTCCTCGTCTCTCCTACTACCACATATTTGATGCATTTGATATAAAAGATGGATTCACTTGATACACATTGATATTTACTAGTACCACATGTTTGATGCATCAGATAATTTCATTTGATACACATTGATCTTTACTAGTATTATATGTTTGATGCTCCAACCTAAAATATGATATTAGTTGAAGCACAATCGTCTCTCCTACTAACACGTATCTGATGCACCAAATTAAAAGATAGTATCATTTGATGCACACATATCTTTTATGATGAAACATATAGTTAAAGCACTTAGTACCAAATGATATGCTTTGATACACATGCATTTGGATGCATGATGGATAAACCCGGATAAAAATATGTATAGATGAGCATACATGATACATGCATAAATAATCACAGGTTTAAACTTTCATATAAATTTCTCCAAAGACAAATCTGCTTTGTAATTTTACTTGTCACACTAACTTGAAGTTCAAAAGTATTTATGATTTTTATAAATTACCAACTAAAAAATTGCTGAGAATACATGATAATCGTGAGTTTATCCACACGAAGGAGCCATAATGTTGCTTTTGTTGATGGTATTAAAATACTAATATTTTTTTTTGTATTTAATGATTGTGAGTTTTTGTAACTTACAAACATAATAAAGTGTCAAACATTAAAACATGATCTTGAGTTTAATTCCCTAGAAAATCAAAAGGACTAAAATACCCCATCTCATTGAATCTAATTTGAACCCATAAAATAATGTATTTAAGGTATTTTTCTTAATTTATCCACACAACAATAATTATCTGGCTCTTTTGTCTATATGATTCAAACATATATAGTTAGGTTCTTGTAGTTTTGACTGATATTATATGATGTGCTAGCTTAAACATCATTTTTGCGCGCAACTGATACTTAAAAAGAGGAAACTTCGATCCTTAAAATAGTGAAACACTCTATTTGAATTTGTATCATACAAACTGCATTTTCTTTTTTGTCCATTATGCTTTATTCAATTAAACTAGGACTCATAAGCCGCGATCCAAAATCTGACTTAAAATGACACAAAAATAAACGGGATGGGTTGTGTAATTCCGACCCGCCAACCAAATTATTTTTCATGTTGGGTTCGAATTAGCCATCTAGCTAAATTATAGGTCGTCAACTGGGAAGTATATAATTAATCTTACGTAGCCCCATTTAACCTATAATCAACATAGCCCCATTTGACCTAGAATCAACGTAACCCTATTTGAAACGGAATCAACTTATTTGATCCATTTGACCCAGAGTTATTTGACCCACTTAAAATGAACCCATTTGACTCGAAACCAACTTGTTTGACATGATGCCACTTGACCTTAAACCAACCGCTTACACGTGTCATGTTCGGGGTCTCTGGTTACGATTGAGTTTTCCAATGATCATTTTAAAATGTGTCCATTTTTGTGCTACTGAAATATCGATCATTCTAATAATCATCGTTAATTATCTATTAAAAAAATTCAAATCATGGACAAAATGTATAATCGGGCCAACTCAACCCTCCCCTAGTTTCGACCCATACAATAAAGTGAACCATTACCCAAATCTATTTCACAATAATGAACTGTTAAATCACTTTGACAGGGAAAATCTATGATTTGGGAGGTCAAGTCCTAGCAGCAAACAGTGCACCAACCATCTTCCATCTAGCCAAAGAAATCGGGGCCGAAATAGAGGAACTAGACACTCACAAATTTGCCATCATTGACAGCACAACAGGAAACTACTACCACACAAAAAATATAGACGATTACATTTCCGTTGTTTCGCTAACTCTAAAACTGCAAGACGTAGCCAATGCCACAGGTCGAGTTGGTGTGCATGCGATTAGTGACATTGCATCAGACCCAACTCCTGAATTTCTCATATCCAATGGATTACAATCAGTTCCAGAGTCTGTTGCTTTTGGATTCACGGCTTCAGGTTACGGGTTTGTACAAGATATGCCTTATGCTTATGTTCATGAGTTTACAAGGACTTCAATGGCTGGCAAGGTTAAGCGATTTAAAGGTGGGTTTATGAGTGTCTGGGACAAGATTAGTAAACAACTTCCGGTGAAAGTTAAGTGTAATGTGCGAGTCTTGACAGTTAAACGTAATGCTAATGGTGTTAGTGTTGAAGTTGAAAGTGTGGATTGTGAAAGTGAAAAGGAGGAGATGGAGTTTGATAAACTTGTTGTCTCGGGTTCATTTCCTGTACAGAGTGGGAAGACATATAGATCACCATTAAAAAGAGCAGGTTCGTTTAGTAAACTTTGAATCAGTAGAAACGGCCAGGCTGGGCCAAAGTTAGTAATTTTAACTATGGGTAAAAATGCTTAGGGTTGGGATAATCGAACTATTTTTTGTCTGAGATTTTTAATACTTTTTAGAAATAGTTAGTGTTAAAAATGGATTATGAAAATTGTATTATTAAAATAGTTATGGGACTTTGTGGATAACATGAATTAGAAAGATGTAGCGATTGGCCCGTTTGATGATGTTTTGAAAAAATGATTTAGAAAGTTGTATGCAGCGAGATAAACTTCGGAAACTTTTGACCCGTTAACTTTTTAGCTAATTTTTTTAGCCCATTTGAGTGGTCAAAAGTTAACCAAGTTATTCATAAGAAAATGGGTCAAAATTAACCACATCTAGTATTCTACCAATTCCCTCTGTATAGTGGATGAGTTCTTACTGGCTAGAGTTTCTCTGATTTATCTATTATCTATTTTTCTGCCTGCTGAAGAAGAAACTGTGGATGAGGTTATGGACCTAAGTGATCTTGAGAAGGAATTATTTAGTAAAGTCGAGACAATCGATTACTATACTACTGTCTTGAAGATAGAGGGATTAGAGCATATCCCAGTTGGGTTTTACTACTTCAGGGAGTTTATAAGTGATCCAGAAACGATAGGCAATCCAGTTGCAATGCAAAGATTCTACTCGGATACGGATATATTCCTCTTTTGGTCCTACGGTAATTCAGCAAATATCATGGGCAAAAACGTCAGTCAGCATGCTGTTGATGCAGTCACTAGAATGGGGGGAAAGGTTCAGAAAGTAATTTTACAACGACGATTCAAGTACTTCCCTCATGTCAGTAGTGAAGGTATTCTAAAAAAGTCAAGCCTATACTTGTTCCATATTATACTTCTTAAAAGTTATCTGGTAAGTGCTAATAACTGTGGATCTAAAATGCAGAAATGAAAGATGGGTTTTATGAGAAGTTGGAACACCAACTCCAAGGACAGAACAATACTTACTATGTTGGAGGGCTAATGGCATTTGAATTGACAGAAAGGAATTCATTCTATGCTTGTTCTATCATTATGAAGCACTTCGCGAGTGACAATCCAGAACCAAGTTTTCCATACACTAAGGTACAAATTACTATAAAAAAATTAAGGGTGGCAAAATGGGTGGTTGGATAATGGTACAAAACATCTTTGGGTAATGATAGGTTATATAAGTATTGTCGAATCATGTCATAAGTAAATGGGTCAAAATTGCCACGTTAGATGTTAACCATGCAATGCACCAATCTTTCAAACCAACTCCTACAATTATACTGTTATATAATATACAACCCACGATTTTGCAGAGATTGTTTACTTTGAAATCAGACAAGAACACCTGGATTTCTAAACAACTAGATGAAGCACCAGGTGTGGAGTTTCCTGATATCTCATCTATCCAAGGTTATTTGAGACACTGGGGAACACATGAACTCACTGAAGATAAGACAGTCTACACCTGGACCAACGATAAAGGTGAAGCAATAAATCAAAGAACATATAGAGAGCTAGATACTAATGCATCTCACATCGCTCACAAGCTTTTAACAAACAACAAGCCCGCTATCAAACCCGGAGATCGGGTTCTTCTGGTCTATGTACCTGGTCTTGAATTCCTTGATGCCTTTTTTGGTTGCCTACAAGCTCGAATCATACCCGTACCCGCCATTCCTCCTGACCCATCACAGAAGGGAGGCCAGTCACTTCTTCATATTGAAAACATTGCGAAGAAAACAAAAGCAGTTGCAATATTATCCACTTTCGGGTACCACGTGTATGTAAGAGCAAATTCTGCAAAACACAAGATTATGCTAACCGGGAAAACAAAAAACTCAGGTTGTTGGCCGAATCTCCCGTGGTTGTATACAGATTCTTGGATCAAAAACTCGAAAGGCTGCCACACCAGCTTGTTTAAAGAATCTCAGGTTTTACCACAAGATTTGTGCTTTCTTCAATTCACATCTGGGTCAACAGGTGATGCAAAAGGAGTCATGATCACTCATGGTGGGCTTATTCATAACGTGAAGTTAATGCGTAACGTGTACAAGAGTACATCAAAGACAGTTGGAATAAGCTGGCTACCTCAGTACCACGATATGGGACTCATTGGATGTATATTTACATGTCTTGTTAGTGGGGGGTCAGCTGTACTATTTTCTCCAGTAACATTCATCAAGAACCCCTTATTATGGCTGCAAACCATGAGTAAATTCCGGGGTACTCATAGTGCAGGCCCAAACTTTGCTTTTGAACTCTTAATACGAAGATTAGAATCCAAAAAAGAACATCTTGTGAAGCTGGATCTTTCTTCCATGGTTTTCCTCATGGCTGCTGCTGAACCCGTGAGATCAAAAACTCTCAAAAGGTTTATTGAATTAACTCGGCCTTTTGGACTTTCCCAAGAGGTGATAGCTCCTGGTTATGGCATGGCTGAGAACACTGTTTACGTAAGCAGCGCATATGGAAAGGGAGAACCAATTTTTCAAGATTGGCAAGGAAGGATTTGTTGTGGGTATGTGAGCCCAAACGATCCTGATGCGGATATTAGAATAGTTGATCCTGAGACAGGTAAAGAAGTAGAATCTGCAATAGAAGGGGAGGTTTGGGTCAGTTGCCCAAGTGCAGGTGTTGGGTATTGGGGGCTGGAAGAGCTCAGCCAGAAGACATTCCGGAACAAACTTCAAGGGCATCCTGGGAAAATGTACTTGCGGAGTGGAGACTTGGGACGTGTTATTGACAAAAAGTTATTCATCACAGGCAGGATAAAAGATCTCATTATTGTTGCTGGAAGGAACATATACTCATCAGATATTGAAAAGACGGTTGAGTCCTCATCTCACTTTATAAGACCAGGTTGTTGCGCTGTGGTAGGTGTTCCTGAAGAGATCTTAATAGGTAAAGGCATAATAAGTCCAAAAAACTCGAACCAAGTGGGAGTAGTTGTAATAGCAGAGGTTCGAGGGAATAAGGCTCTTCCGGAAGAAGATGTTGAACATGTCCAAACACTTGTGGCAGAAGAGCATGGCATAACAGTTGCATCGATTGTTTTAATCAAAGAAAAAAGCATTTGCAAGACAACATCAGGCAAGATAAGGAGGTTTGAATGTCTGAAACAGTTCACCGATGGCAAGCTGCAAGTAGTGCAGGAACATCACGGGCAAAGAATATCTATGGTTCAAGCTACAACCCCCAACGCTAAAGATTCTAATTCCACCGTATCTAAGAAAGATATTATTCACTTTCTGAAGAATCTTCTATCTGATCAAACAGGAACTCCCGTTGCAAGTATCTCCATCACAGAGAGCCTGTCAAACTATGGGATTGATTCAATTGGGGTGGTTCGAGCAGCTCAAAAGGTTTCTGCTTTTCTTGGCATTCCAGTCGGAGCAATTGACATTTTTACAGCTACCTGCATTGATGATTTGGCAGATTTTGCAGAAGATCTTGTAAGAAAGTCTCGCCCTGAATTATTGAGTCCTCCATTTGGTTTCCCCAATAACAAGACAAGTTCTGCGAAGATCTCAACCGAAGTTTCTTCATCCCATAGGTTGCGTATTTGGCTATTCCAACTCCTTGGTATTATATATGTCTCATTCTTGCTTATGATTCCTATATATCTTTCGGTTTCTGCTTTCTCCACTCTGATCTCGGAGAGAAGTAGACCGATAGGTAGGAACCCATGGTTCTATTACTTGATATCTTTAACCTGTGCACCTATTGCTTGGATGTTTTACATTGGTTTATCATGCATGACGGTTGCGGTAGTTGGTAACTCATTTCTTCAACCTAACTATGGTTTAACCCCTGATGTATCTGTTTGGTCCATTGACTTCGTGAAATGGTGGACACTATACAAAGCCCAAGAGGTTTCCTCTAGAGTTCTGGCTGTGCATTTAAAAGGTACAGTGTTTTTGAGACTCTGGTTTAAGATGCTAGGAGCAAAGATTGGATCGTCAGTTCTTCTTGATACCATCGACATCACAGACCCTTATCTGGTCATAGTTGGAGATGGAGCAGTGGTTGCTGAAGGAGCACTGATTCAAAGCCATGAGGTCAAGAATGGTGTCTTGAGTTTCCAGCCAATTAGAATTGGGGAAAAATCATGTGTTGGTCCTTACGTTGTACTTCAGAAAGGGAGCATTGTGGCAGATGGAGCTGAGCTTCAGGCCTTGCAAACTTGCAAAGGTGGTCAACATGAACTTAAAAGGTCCGAGACTCCTCAAGTTGAACAGGTTTGTAGTACTATCTATTTCCTTCAACTTTAGTTTTCTTTCGGTTACTAATATTTCTCTGAAACTTGGGTGCAGGGTACTATTTTTCTAAATATCAAGAGTGGATGGCACAATAGACTTGAGCCCTTTTACCATATTTTGGGCATCTACATGGTTGGTTTCCTCAGCTGTTTATCTGCAGCCATTGCTTACACAGTCTACATATGGCTATTACAGAAGCCCCAACGTTTGCAACACTTCAGCTTTGTTTGCTTATGTGCATGTGTTCATTGGCTCCCTTTCAATCTTATTGCTTATGCCATCATGTTTAAAGATGTCCCTGCAAGCCCATTAAGTTTTTCCATCACCATTGCAATGGCATACCTAGCTCATGGCATTATTCTCACTTTTCTAACTTCCATCTTGCTCTGTATCCTTTCGAAAGCAAAACGTAAAAATCACACAGTGATGTGGTTATGCCATCGCTTAATTACTTCATGCCATTTGAAATTCGCAAAGTTCCTTTCTGGGACAGAAGCTTTCTGTATGTACCTTCGTCTATTAGGATTTAAGATTGGGAATCATTGCTCTATTAGAGCCATTAACCCGATTTCAGACCCTGAGCTGGTCTCGATAGGTGATGGGGTTCATTTAGGTGATTTTAGCAGGATTCTTCCTGGTTATTATAACTCAAAAGGGTATATTCGTGGACACGTGAAAATAGAAAACAATTCGGTTATCGGGAGCCAAGGGCTTGTCTTACCTGGGTCGGTGGTCAAGTCCAATGTCATTCTTGGTGCACTTTCAGTTGCACCTGTGAATTCAGTCCTTCAAAGCGGCGGTATTTTTGTTGGATCTCAAACTCCAATTATGGTAAAGAATACTACTCACCAGTTGGATGATAGGATTGAAGAAATGGACAAAAAGTACAGGAAAGTACTTGGAAATCTTGCTGCAAACTTTGCAGCCGCTACGCTTAAAGTTCAAGCAAGATACTTCCATCGAATTGGCACAGCTGGGAAGGGAACTTTAAGGCTCTATGAAAATATACCCGGATTTCCTGAGCACAAAATTTTCTCATCAGGAAAGTGCTATCCAGTAATTGTTCGCCATAGCAATTGCTTAAGTTCAGATGATGATGCAAGACTTGATCCACGAGGTGCAGCAATAAGAATACTTTCAGATGAGAGTAGGAGTAGTACGCCACTTCTTGATTTGACCTTGAAAACGGGTAAAGCGTTTCATGCTCGTACAATTGGTGACTTTGCAACATGGCTGGTTTGTGGAGCTGCAGCACGTGAAGAGCATGTGAAACATGCTCCAAACATAAGGGATGCTATGTGGGACTCGTTAAGAAAAGTTGACTCGTATGTTGAGCTGCATTACTATTCAAACATTTGCAGGTTGTTCAGATTCAAAGATGGAAGTGAAATGTATGCAAAGTTTAAACTGAGGCCATTTGATGAACAGTTCAATGAGGATTCTGGTAAAGTGGAGCGCACAAGTATACTCCCGCCTGAAACGGGTGCAATCCCAAGAGATGAGAATGACACACGCCCACTTCTTTTTCTTGATAATGATTTCAAAATTCGTGTGAATTCTCATGAAAAAGTTCATTATGTGCTTCAACTGCAGTTTCGTGAAGTGCCAAATGATGAAGTTGCATGTGAGATTGCACTTGATTGCACCAAACCATGGGATGAAAAAGAATACCCATACGTTGAGGTGGGAGAAATAACGATTGACCAGTTACTCACCAACGAAGAGTCTGCTATGTTGGAGTTCAACCCATTTCTAAGATGCAAAGAAGTGGATGTTATTCGGGCCACATCATGTTCCCAGAGTGCATCCTTGGATCATGGCAGGTCGATCGTGTACTCCATCTGCCAGCATTTACGCAACAACAAACCATTGCCTGAAACTTGGAGGAACTTCCTGGATCAATCTGATGTGAAAGTCGACTTCACAGGTTGCCCAATGGCTAAGGTAATGCGAAAAAAAGATATCCAAAAAGTGACGCTAACAAGACCATGGTACCAAAATTTGTGGATGATGTCTGGTCAACCGCTACTACAAACTGCCTTACCTTACTTTCTAATGGGAATGATTGTGTTCGCTCCTCTTAATGTGACAATGTACATAAAAGAGCACAAAACGCTCCAACTGCATTGGCTGCTACCCGTTTTCTGGTTCAGTTCGGGTATTCTAGCAGGGCTCGCTTGTGCTCTAGCCAAATGGGTTCTTGTGGGGAAAAAGAAAGAAGGAGAAACCGTAATGATTTGGAGTATAGGCATCTACATGGACACTATATGGCAGGCTATCCGGACATTAGTTGGCGAATACTTTATGGAAATGAGCAGTGGTTCAGCTCTGTTTGGATTATGGATGAAGCTAATGGGCTCAGATATCTCGTGGGACCAAGGAGCTTATGTGGATGGTATGGGTGCTGTGTTAAACCCTGAGATGGTAAGCATCGAACGATACGGGTCTGTAGGACGAGAAGCTCTACTGTTTGGACATATATATGAAGGCGAAGACGGAAAAGTGAAGTTTGGAAAGATTAAGATCAAGGAAGCCGGTTTCGTAGGAAGTCGAGCTGTGGTTATGCCTGGAGTTACAGTGGAGGACAAGGGTTGTCTTGCTGCTCTTTCACTAGCCATGAAAGAGGAAATTGTCAAGTAAAAAAGGTGCCGCAGAAAGAAAGAAAGAAATCAAGTCTAATATTATATGTTTGTGATTTTTTTTTTGTTTGTTTATTAATATATGGTATGTATAATGTATAAGGTGTGCTCTATATTCATTTTTTGGTATTGTTTTGTTTCTGCTTTTAATAAACTTTTAATCAATGACAAAGGTGATGATGAACAATCTGTACTTCACCAGTGAGTTTAGACTTGAATTATTTGCTATAAATTACTTTTGCGGGAAATTTGAGTGGATGAACGAGTCAGACATAGTCGAAGTGAGATAGTTACGATCAAATTAAGATTTTGCACGGGTTGTAAATAAACTGAACGTCTGTGATGAAAGTTTGAAGTAATGCTATATTTACAAACAATTAATTTAGAGGAACCCAATGCAAAAAAGCTATCATAGCTTATTCAAGTTACCATATCAATTATTCATTTCATCTATACCACCTTATAAGATTACGTTGAAAATTACACAATGCGAAATGACCATTCTACCCTTAATGAATTAATTAATCCTCATTCTTTTATTCAATAATT
>JAOEHQ010047483.1:0-10811 GCA_025447715.1 Asclepias incarnata | reverse complement strand
ACCCTTCACCTGGGTAAGGATTATTAATCACATTAAAAATAGAAAGTATGGTTACTGAACGAGATCATTTTGTCTCCCCAGCAATAGTGTTTGTAATCATTTACAGTCTGGTCTTCCGTATTAAATTACGGAGAGATCACAGAGCTGCTTTTGATATTCTTCGAGTGATGGTTTATGTTGTCAACCATATTCATTTGCGAAGTCCGGTAGGACCAATGTCTTGGTTGGTTACGGAGGGCACCCCCTCCTATCAAATGTATGGTACAAAGAGATAGGTACTCAGTAAGGCATATGCCTTTTAGGAGTATCAATTATGTACATGCTATGGATAGAAAATAAGAGTTAGTAGATTTGATACATACCTTGGGGTGTTAACACCCACGTAGATTGATTGGAGAATATTTACCTCGTGCGAGGGGAGAAACTGCAAATGTAATCTTCTTCTAAGCGTTCGTCTAATCAGCGGAGCTCCATAGTGGGACCTTAGGAAAATGTAATCAGGTTGCCAAAGGCTGTAAAAGGATGCCAAAGGCTTTCCGAAGGCCGCCAGAGGCTGTGGATCAAGTCCTTCATCTGGATCTGAGATTTGGGAAGGCTGCGGTGCAGGCCCTACGTCTAGATTTTTTCCTTTTATTACAAAGGTTTTATTTTGTACCATTGAAATGGTTTAGTTAATGATCATAGACCTTGAGTTTTGAACAAAAAACTTGTTCCTGTATTTATTTTTTCCGAAGCCCTGATGTTTGGATTTATTATGAAAGTAATATAAAATAAACCAAAACTTTGGTCCGATTTATTCGAGACCGCATGATACGTAAATAAGCATATTTAATAGTAGCTATAAAATAGCTATATAATAATTGGATAACTATCATGTTAGTGGAGGGCGCATACTCCGCTCCATATTATTAATGTATATCTTTATTTGATAATAGCCTATATTGTTGATTAATAGTAACATGATAGCTATGTATTTATGCCAATATAGGTGTGGCTTACGTACAACCAATATGACACCAAGTAACCAAATAATAATAGGGTATGTTGGTCATATTAATAAAAAGCTTTTTGTTATGGCGTTGAATTTGAGATGCCTTAGACACTCATATGTAGCAGTATAATATAGCAACTATTGTTTAGGCAACAATAGCAGGATGCCGTGTGGAGGGAAACTATTAATATAGCAACTATTATTATCCTCAAATTGTCATAATTATCGTTTAGACGCACATATAGTTTTTAGAAAAAGATGTGTACCAATAAATCAAAACTAAGTTAATTTTAATTCCTGCATTGTATCATGCAAATATTTTGGAGATATACGTATAAAAACATACAAACACGTGTATAATACAATGTCTAAGAAGGATATATCATATATATTAATTATCTTTAATTCAATATATAATTGTTATTTCATTGTATAAGCAGTAGGACTCGATCTTCTAGAATTCCATTAGTGAGTATATATCATTAGCTCTTGGTCAACAAGGATATTTTTATTCTAACAAAGTTATACCAGCAGTTTCTTTAAGTGTGATCGATATCAAAACTTCAAGGGCCATATATATATATTAGTCTTAATACTTGTATAATGTATGGATTGACTATATATCGTATGATTGTTTTTTTTTATAAAAATTATAAAGTTTGAACAAGCTTCGTCACATGCATTTGGTATTTCCAATGGTAGCCTAATAATGAGAGACATGTATCATAAAAGTATTGGTCAAAATCTAATATTACTTTTGATATTAGTAATGGTATCACCTAATCTAAAATCATGATGCTGAAACATGGTTCGTGTCTTTTTAAAATTTTCAACCATGTTTTGTTAGATTAATAGATGGATAAATAATTAAGTAATAAGTTATATTAAATTATAATAACATGTAGATTAAAATAAATAAGTTTTATTTTATATATTATAAATAAATAGCAATATATTGTAAATTATAAATAGGAATGGTGATGGAATAAATATTTATGATAACAATGAATATAATAGGATTTGTAATATAAAAGTTTTATTTATATTAGGTATATATATCTATATATTAATTAATTAAAATTTTAATTATTAATGGTATCTAAAAAATATGATTTTTCAATACAGATTTAAAAAATATCTATATCTATATATTAATTAATTAAAGTTTTAATTATTAATGATATTTAAAAAAAATAAGATTTATTAATACAGATTTTAAAAAATACATGTCGCTTAAATAAAACATCATGTGTCGGTAAAAGTATGTTTCAACCCTGTTTTAGTTTATTGGTAGATATTATTTTATAATTATTTGTTTTCTAATTTGTTAGTTCACTATTAATCCTTTTGAAATTAAAAAAATACAAGTTCTAATTACTAGTTATATCATGTCAATATTCCAATTAAAACTTAATTGTAAATAGAATAGTATAATACCATTCCATAATGACCAAAGTTCATTGTCAATCGTATGGTACGGTAGTACAGTTGATAAATTCTATTCGTTTTACTTGCAATAAAAACTGCAAAAGAAGTTATATGTCTATATTCGGAGTATAATGAATTGGATGTGACAAAAGTTTTCATTCGTTCTTAAAGCTATTTTCTCTTTTTATTACTACTTAATTTATATTAGTATTAATTTTCTATACTTATATATTATTATTTTTTTTGAACGGCACAGAATTGTATTCAATATTAACAATAACACCGTCTAACAAGATGCTAGAGGTTTAAAATACAAAATCTAGAATTACAAGCTGACTACACATACTAGATTCGTCTCGAGGTTTTAACTGTTAGGACTGTAAAATAAGTGGAAAAAACTCATGTCAATTCCAGAGTTCCGAGACAAGAGTAAAACCGCATCATCGGAGGCCGAGCCACTGATTTTCACTCCAATTATTACTGTTGCTTCTGAGGTCGTATACAAATCTACAATCCAATTATCACATAGCAATTACGTACTTGTCTGTGATTCTGAAATTCATTACTAACTTATATCTCTACTTAGTGAGATTTATTGAAATTATACGTTTCTTTTATGTTCTTACAACTAATAATCGTGTATTTCTGTATATTAAAACACTAGATTTAAGTCCAGTTTTTATACACGAAAAGACTAAATTAATAATGTTAAAAAACTTTTAATTAAATAGATTTTCGTGTATATAAATATGAAACTGAATTCAGTTTTGATGTACTTTGGTGTGAAAATCAACCATTCATAAATCAACCATAAACCAGCTTGTGAAATTATTTGGTCTAAAACCAAACCAAACCAAAAAAATTATAAAACCAAATCAATTTCAAAGAATCGACTTCGATTTGGCTTGATTTTCGATTTCTCCGATGTAAATCCGTATGCTAAACACGTACCCTTACTTTCTCTCAACTCTTAAAACCATACATATATGTTCATTGTTGTCTAACTAATAGACCACGCAATTTAAAAGTCATTCTATGTATTTTGTCTTAGAATTGAAGTAAGAACTTGTGGTCAAAAGTACAAGTAGTTAACGCTTAAGGCTTGGGATATGTAAGTACCAAAAATAAACGATATGATTAGCTCTAAGTACAAGAAGCCACGTATAGCAAGTGTCATGGCTTAGTAGCATAACATGGCAAGATGGGAGCCTTTCAAGGAATATATAAACCTTAAAACAAATGCAAGAATCTAAGATTAGTTCATAAGCAAGATCTCAAAAAGCAATCTAATCTAATCTAGCTAGTATTCAAACCTTGAATTAATAAAGATTTACAAAGATTCATTCTTGCATTATTTCTTTCTTCAATCGACAACATTTTTAAATCTTAATTCAGTTTTCTATGCATTATTAAACTTGTAGATGAAGGTTCATGTATATCGAAAGCGCCCGCTAGAACCTAGTCCCAAACTTCGAAGAAAGGAGACCCTGGTCGAATATTTCTTTAATTTTCATCTAAATTGAATGAAATGAATACTGTGTAAATAATAAATTAAAAGGTAGAAGCTAATAATTTAAGATTTTTTCTATATACTCTAAATGATTTAAGATGTTTTAGATAAGCTTGCCATACACCACTTAATTAAATTAAAACCGGATAATCAACTACACTCATAAGAGTCTTCAATAATAAACATTTTCTAGGTTTTTTTAATTTGTCAAATAACCAGCTTATAAATCTATTGTTTTCATCTCTTTTTTAGACATGTTTAGGCTTATGAACATTAGTCATAAGGGTTATTTTGGTAAACAAAACTCTAATAGTTTTGCATATGTTAGTTATATATTTACTAGAAGACTTTTGTTGTTAGACTTGAAATATTTTTGGATTCATTTACATTGTGGACGTAACTAATAGAAGTCAAGGGGGTCGTACTCGAACCTCCTTCAGGGGTCCTAGGGGCAGCGATTCTGACAGGGTGTAGGGGTAGCGTTCGTATGAAAATCAACGAGTCTATGTTGTTGATGTGTATTAGCGGACCATTGGTCCCAACTCATATCACCACATTGTCAAGTACCAAGTTCTTAGAGACCAGGATGGTCAGCATAAGCTAATAAGTGACCATGGACACTGAGTTTGTTAAGGACCAAGCTAATCAATGACTATGCTAATGTACACTGGCATAATATCTTGTAACCGCTTCGACTTTCTAAAAACTATTAGTATGTAGTTTTGGATGTGGTTTAATGGTTCATGATGTAATTACTTATAGAAGATATTTGTTGGGTGATCCAATTCTAATAAAATTCAAGCTTTCATTATGGAGTAATGATAATATGTGACTAATTTGATATGCCTAAAAATATGTTACTGGCACATAGATTTCACTTATTCTCTCTATCAATCTTAATCTTTGATATGTACCAGATTTTTAAGCATGTTTAATAAATTAATCATATTTATCATTTTTCTTAATTATTAGATCAATATTTGGATACATCATATATGAGATTACGAGATACATACGCCAATACTCTCGTGCATCTAGGTTCTTATTTATGCGAAAATTATAATTTGCTTTTTATATAATTTCAAAATATAAAATTATTGAAACCAAGCTTATCCTACACTATCAAAAGATATATCTCGTTATTGAAATCGGTAACTTTTAACCAAGATTCTCTAACTACACATATAATCAATATTTAACACACAATCCCGGTAGTTCTTTTTGTCCCCTTATTTTTCATTGGAAAATGATAAAAGGTACCAAACAAAATGATAAATTTACCATAATGTATAAGCTTTACAGCATACTGTATAAATATATGATACGTAGTTGTGGTAGATTCATTGATTGTTGTGGTACCAATATCAGCTCCCTTTTCCATCTGCGTCTTTGTTGAAGTGGAAGCTTTGAGTATATTTTTAAAAATAAATAGAAAAGGAAAGAGAAATGTTATTTACTTAGATATCCTCCTATACATCATGATACTTTTACTTGACATCCTTCTCAATTTATGAGACAAAGGGGTTCCTTTTTTATGATATAACATATATAAATTGGGTTAAATGTATCACACCTTCTGACCAACGTACAAAATCACAAGACGTATCTTTTGATTTCTAGGATGAAATCACATGCAATATATAGACAATAATATTCATGGTGAATACCAAAAGAAATAAAAATTAGATAGTTGGTTAAAATTTGAATACCTAAAAGAAATAAAAATTAGGTCGTTGGTTAAAGTTTGTTTTAAGTGTTTTCCCCTCAAAAGTTGACTAGAAAAAAACCAGTCTTTATGTATAAAAGTAATGCACCGCACAAGATATAACAGGTCTCTATAAACCATTAAAAATAAAGACTGGTTGCTTTGTAAAAGTCAAGTCTTTATTCTTTCTTCTTATATCATTCGTAACTCTTCATTCCCTTTATCTATATGATTTTCTGTCACGTCAGCATCACCTTCTCACCATCACTACCTTCTCTTTTTCTCATCACCTACCATTTGAACCCACGTACTTTTAATTAATTTAATATCCACAATACAACCAAATACCCAATCAATATAATCAAAACTATAAAAAAAATATATATATATATAAAAAAGAAAGAAAGAAAAGGAGCTCGGTGAATGAAATCACCGACCCTTCTTCACCTTATTTCACCGACCATGGTAACCCTTTACCGGCGATGGAGATGTGTTTAACCGACCGTTAAGAACGGTCTTATCGGCCAAGACACTCGTATGTTTGCCCCTCTTCTTGAATCTCAAAATTTTCAAAATGGTATTCCTTTTTCCTTTTTGAATGAAATTTCATATTTGTTTAATTGGTTTCTAAGTATGTTAATTTAGGGCTTAAAAATTAAGGCCTGTGACCACTCGTCAAAAATACCGGTTATATAACAGGTATCTATAAGCCTTTTAATAATAGGTCGTGGTATTTTTGTACTAGTGATAGGAAATTACCAATATTCAAGATTCTATATTCCTCAGAAATGGGAAATAGATATATAAATCTTTGTTTACTCTCATCTAAATAGTTATCAAAACATAGCAACTTTATACAAAAATATGGATGCATGGTCTATTTTGATTTCTACATTTCATTACTTTTTTTTTTTTTTTGGAAGTTGAAATAAGAGATAATTAATGTTGGCGTAGAACATCAACAATTTATACATAAATAGATGACTATTTTGATCTACAATTCCATATTCTAATCCTCTAAGCACTTTTACCATTATTATAAATACACTACTTCTCTTAAGGATTTGATAAACATAAATCAGTATTATTTGTGGGTATTTTATATGATATGTTTGACCCTTACATACATACATAAAAGAATGATTGAGTGATCACTCATCACTTCGATTACACCTACCTCAGCTGACAAAACTTGCAATCAATATACATACAGAACTACTTGTATCTGCATTTTTTTTATTATCTTTATTATTATTATTATTATTAAATTAAGAAAATGTAGAATATTAGAATGGATAAAAAATTTCAAGACTCGAATCATTTAATTGTAGGGTGAGTATCACATGATTAATAATTAATGGAGAGGGTCATTAATGATAAGGGGATATCTCACTGCGACTTTATTCCCTTTAAATTTAAGCTTAATTCCATCCAATGATACAAGTTCTTTAATTAAATATTACTTTTCACCTGCATCAATTGCTTGAATATTTCATCATAGGCTTTGTTTATCGACGGTCTTAAAGAGTTATCATTAAAACCATAGAACATGCATAAATCTTTATATTTCTAATATAATAACAAGCTTAAGATAGTTGATTATAAGTGATTTAATATTAAGTCATTGATACATGTATTAAGCTATTAACCACATGCATAACTATATTTTAGTTTTAATTGTAGAGTAACTATATTTGTGCCCGTGTTGCGGCAGCTTGATGTGTTTCAAGTTGTTCTACAAGGATACGCTACTAATTAAAGGGTTGAGGGTGACAACGTCTCGCTTCGCTGAATGGCGGCTTTATATGATGGTTCGGGATAGTTCTGTAAGAGAGAGAGATTATAACGATATTATACTCCGTAATTTTCTTTGAACAACAATTTATTACCAAACTAACAAGTTGCTAGTTAGGCCGGTCACTATGCACTCATCGTCCCCCTTCATCCTTCTCGTCGTCAAAGACTCCCTTAGGCACCGGCTCGTCTTCTTGGTCGTCTTCTTGTTTGTCATCTTTGGTCGTCTAAAAAACGAAAACAAAAGACGGGAAACAGCGGGCCCATTTCATTGTTTGTGTGTGTTAAATTAATATTTTTTATTGGGGATGAGATGATGAAGGGGGTATGATAGGGAGGGGTAGTTATTGGGTGTGTCTTGGAAAGATAAAGTTGATGTGGCAGTCAAGACGAGGGGATGACGGCGTCAGGATAGGGAGAGGCCTTAGATACCAAGGAGTCTCAAAATGTGATTTTTAAAGGGCGCATTTTGAACAGCAACTATTACAGAGTGTCTTAACCGTGTACCGGCTACCATAGTAGCATCATGGACAAGTTAACATGCAATATAATAATGAGCATATATGTGGATCGACTCACCATTAATTTGTTAAAACTATTGACTTGATAATTTAATTGTATATTTTATATATTATTAATTAAATAAAAAAATAATGAATAAATAGTTACAATAATATTAAAAACAGAAGCAGATCCCAAGAGCTAAATACAGTTGATAAAGTCGTTAAACCGGTTTGAATGAAAGAAGTTGAACTGCCGGTGAAGACATATGAAGCCACTGCACCTGGCTCAACCACAGACTACCATGTGGCTATTAATTTCCTTTAAGTTCTACCTTTCATATTTCTATAAATTATAGTACGTTTAACCCCCCAACTTGCATTCTCTCTTTACTCAAGATGGTAGTTGCACACAATTTCACAAACATGTTATGTTTTGCGAATGCCAAAGTCCATGTACGTGTTTCCACAAAACACCTTATCGTAAAAACTACAACGTGTTAATTTTAATATATTGATGTCAAAGATGAGAAACATAATTAAATGAAGCCTTTTTGTTCAAAACGAAACAGTTTTATCTGTTTTTCATACTTAATAATTATTCACAAGTATTGTAATTAAGCTAGCATTTTCATACATGTTAACACTATCAGGGTAAGTGAGTAGTGGCATATATTGTACATCATATTTTGCACCATGTTGTGGTGTTAGCTAGGAGTACTTTAGATTTGGAAACGGACATCCCGGTTAGACCGCGTATATTTGAGTCAAAAAATGATTCGTCTTCCTGTCGAGTAACTTGAGTAGAGAAAAACTTCATCCGTTTACGCTTAAAAGAACAAACAGCCCAATTAAGATTATACAACATAAAATAAAATATCAAATTTTAGCTAGTAATACACTTTAACAATATAAAGATTTAATTATGAAAAGGTATTATTTTTATTTTATTTTAACAATATAAAGATTTAACTATGAAAAGGTATTATTTTTATTTTATTCAAAAAGTAATTGTTTTAAATCAGTCAACCTAACAAACTTACTAAATTTAGCTAATTAAATAAGGGCTTATTCTCTTGAAGAATAAATAAAGTGGTATTCTAATTTATAAAATATTCGAGATTCAAGATTAGTTTTTATAATGAAACAACTACCTGATTAACTATATCAACTACCAAATATTTTAAACGTATTATTAATATTAAAATTAGTAGAGATAGATTGATTTTGTAGATTATTAAGAACATGACATGGTTCGTATGATCCATAAATATCATGCAAGAAGGTTTGACCATCTACAAACATGACTTAGGGTTGAGAAACACATGAGACCACATGAAAATGTGATTAGTTTATGATCGATTACTTAGAAATTTATATTTAAAGTTCAATATGATTTTGTATTAAAGTAGTAACCATTTTGTTGTGTACTACTCTAATTGTTAATAGGTTGATATATATATATACCCTTCAAGTTCGTCAACTGCTTACAGCCTTTGAGCTAATATACGTAAATTTCAACCAGATGTTAAAAACTTAGTTAAATTCGCTTTTCAATCATGTGAATGATCAGTAAATATAAGTTATTTCTATCTCTAGCGTGCTAAATACAAGAAACGAAGAACTAACAAAAAGAAAAGGATCTAAATGAGCCGATGAGTCAAATGTTTTGAAGTTATATATATATAACAAGTGTTGGCAAAATTGGGGCCAGTTACTTGCTACTCAGCCCTATACCGAGGCCCCTAGCCCAACTCGGACTTATAACTACTTGGTCAACGTTCAAACTTGATCATAATCGATCATAAGTCAGTCCATGTTGGGCCAGTGACTTCAATAATGGGGAGGTCATGGGTTCAAGTCCCACATATGACAAAAATTTAGGGTTCCATGTTGAGTCACTACTACAGAATGGGCTATTTGTTACTGTTAATCTTACACGGTTGTGAAAATAAATGTGTAAAATTGTAGAAGATACAATATCTTACACGGTTTTATAGAACAACCGTGTAAAAAATTGAACGCGGAGATTCATACACGGTTGTTTCAAGCAACCGTGTCAAATGTTTTGTAGCAAAATCCTCTCAACCTTCAATGGTTTGCTATTTACACGTTTATTTTGTACCCGTGACAAATATAATGTATAGGGTTTATTTTTTACACGGTTATATTAACAACCGTGTAAAAAAGTCCGTATATTTAATCCAACTTCCCCTGCAGGCAGCCACCAAACCAGATCTACAACTTTATTTCTTCCATTACTCTTCCTTTACTTCATTGTTCTCTATTTTCTTTTATCAAGTAATCTTTAATTCATTTAAGGTAACATATCCATATCCATATCCATATCCATATTTAATTCATATCTTGGATTTATTGTTTTTTAACTTATATAATAACTTTCTAACATTTATTTTTTTTAACTCATTTAATAACTTTTTGCATTTATTATTATATATCTCATTTAATAACTTCCTTACATATTTTTTTATAGGATATTTTCATGATTACAAGAACTAGTGTGGATTGTTGTCTTGATTAGTCAAGTGCATTTTCATAAGGTAACTCTTATTGTTATTTTATATTTTGTTGATGTTTACCTTTATTATGTATGTCGTATATAGATTTTAACCTACATCACTTAGTTTCAAAAAGTTCATATGCCGTAGGTCGCCCGTCCGAATTTAATCTGTTAGAGATTAAATTCGGATAGTCCCCGTTTGGGACTACTTTTTGAATACTTTATCTCATTTAGGATGTGAATGAGTTTAATGAATCGATTATATCTAAGAAAAATTTGGTAGACATTTCTCTTTTACTCCTACGAATATGTGTTTAATATGCATATTTGGGGAGTTAAGGGGAAATGCTGTCGAATTTTTC
>JAOEHQ010047482.1:0-10813 GCA_025447715.1 Asclepias incarnata | reverse complement strand
TATATCGAAATTTTTGTACACGAAAACTATATACCCCTACATAGCAAAAAAAATTTCGGAGGGTCGGGCGCCCCCCCCCCCGCCCCTACATAGCTGCGCCAATGATTCTATGACCAAAATTAGCCAGGCAAGTGTGTGCTTCAGAATGAGAGTAATTTGTGTATTTTCGTCAAAATTCGTGTACTTGCAATCCAGAACAGACACAGTTTCAGTTGCACATCAGTTACGCAAACACTATTCGTATGTGAGCCTAAATATATATAGTGTATATGATAATAAATTCTACGATAAGTACTTGCAATACAAAATATATAGTGTATAGTGTAGTCCTCGTTGTTGATTAGCCTGGTCACTGATCAGATTCCGCTAATCAGCTTGGTCACTGAGTGCAAGTCCCTGATCAGTATGCCCAGACGAGCCAGCTCCAAGCCTTGCTGATATGAATCAACACCCGGACCTCGCTGATTATGCAAACTTCCTTAATGCTCCGAACCCCACAAGAGAGTTGCCCCTAGGACCCCGTAAGGGGGTATAAACCCCCTTGACCCTTGCTACTTGGGTCTGGGGATGTCATTTACTCGATAATTGTACACTCATGACCCATTTCCAAGTCTAATAACAATATCTTTCAATTATGCCAAATAATTAAAACAATTTGAGTAACTTTTTAATTTATTTCCGCAAATTAGGTAATATACTACATTACTAACACAATTTCTTAAATCAAACACTGACTATGATCCAGTTATGATGACTTTTCGTGACATGACTAGATTTGAACTAAAGAAGAATGGAAAACTGCATGGGAATGTATTAAACTTGTGACGTTTTGGCATTGTATGTAACCAACTCACAAAACCTTCATGTATCAAACTTTCATTTTTTATTGTATGTATGTTACCTCTTATAAATTGTAAAATGTTAGAACCGGAACCTGTCTTGATGATGCGCTAGATAACGTGGCAACTTAACAAAAGAATGTTACCATTAAAAGACAAAATAACTCTTATATGTTTGTCACGTGTTAATCTCTTCACGAGATAACCGAATACATACAATAGTAAGAACTGAAAATTTGATATATACAATTAAGGTTTTAAGACTTAAATACATACAATAGCAAAACGATCTAAGCTTAACCTGCACTTGCCCCAATAAAAAAGCCTTAATGTAAACAAATAAAAATAATAAAAATAAAATGAAAAAAAGTTACCCTAGTAGGTCTACCAAACAGAAAACAGGCCCAATTTGAGGAAACTCACATAATATGTTACCGAAATATAAATAGATACAGTTAGAAATAAAATGTAAACCACCACCAAATTGAACTAGTGGTTAGTCGTTCTGGGGAAATGAGGTCCCGGGTTCGAAACTTCCCTAAGTAAACATCTTGGGGATGGGAAATGATAGGAAACGGTCACGGATACCCGGTTAGGCCGAATGCATCTAAGTCAGAAAGAATCGTCATCCCCGGGCAGTGGCAGAGCTACATGAAAGCAAAGGGTAGCCGTGGCTACCCACAACATCTATAAAACTCTATTATACTTATGTATTAATTCAGTCCAAAGTTAATTGTCCCCCAAACAAAACATACACTTTGGATTGTAAAATGTTCGGCCCCTTGACCTAAAATTCTGGCTCCGCCACTGTCCCCAGCTAAACCGAACACGGAAAACCCTCCTCCGTTTACAGTCTATAGTTAAAAATAAAATCAAGGGGGTAAATTTAATTTAATGAGTGTAAGAAAAAGTAACCTGAAATGTTGTTATAAGGAAAGTGGGTAATGGTGTGGTTGGAACGCCATAGCCATATATAACAAGAAGTACGGAAATGAATCCTGTTTATAATTTGGGTCATCATCATTTTTGTCTTCATCATTATTACACCCACCGGCAGTATACATACAGAGACAGAAAGGTTAAGATGGGCTGCTTCAATTGCTCACGTTTATTACACCGGCAGCTTAATCTTGAAGTTGAAGGTGAAGATCAAATATTTGGGCTGCTTCAATTGCTCATATAGATATATGATGGGCCCAACTAAAATCATCTCAATTTTTGTTTGTCTAATACCAAATACCAACATGAGTGGTATTTGATTTAATTGTATCGGTTTCCTTCAGTTATTTGTTCGTCATAGAAAGAGGCATGTTTCTTGGCCACTAGGCTACTCGGAGTATCCGTGAAAAAATCCGGTCACCACCTTTATGTGCACACCGTCTCAACCCTTGGGCACCTAATGGGTGGCGAGGGAATCGGGGATTGTCTTGCCCGGGTTGCTCCCCACCTTTTTTCTTAATTTATATTGTTTTTTTTTTTTTCTTTTTTTTTTTTTGTATTTTTAAAGTGGTAATATGATGGGGAGAGGTGGTGATGATTCCTTGCAAATGGGGAGAAGGTGGGGAGAGATAGAAAATGTGGGGAGGACTGGTGAGAAGTGGTGAGACACTCCGAGTAGCCTTATAACAAACTAGACTCGTGTTCAGGTGACAGTGATGATGGTAGCGGTGTATTGGTGATGGCGACGGATGGTGCTGGCGATGACTGGTGGTGGCGGGGGCGGCCAGTAGTATAGGTTATTGATGTAAAGGTAATTGATGTAAAAGGGATAGTTTAGATATATATATATATATATATATATAGTCTTTCATTATTTTCAGAACCTTTATTTTTGCAAGAACCGTGAAAACTTTCAAATTATATATTGGATCACATGTTTTTAAAGTTCATTCACATGTGAAATGTTATAAAAGTTTATGTTGTAGAAGAATTCTTTTTTCTCAAAACCTTATATATAGCCATTAGTTCACATGTGAACAGAAATGTGAACAAATTCATTTACAAATGAACAAAAGGCTATTTTGAAGGTTTCGAAAAAAATTTCTTCTACAATATGAATCTTTATAACATTTCACATGTAAATGAGCTTTAAAAATATATGATTCAATACATAATTTAGAAGCGTTCTTATAAAAAAAATTGTTCTGTAAATAAGGACCCCCACATATATATATATAGAGGTTGGTTATTGTAAAACAACTATTATTGTAAAACAAATAAGATAAAACTTGGACCATTAGATCAGATCTGAATTATTAATTAAGATAATTAATTATTTGATTTCTATAATTAAAAATAATCCTATCTTTAAGGATAGAAATGACATTTAACATTAAACACTAAAAGAAGACTTTCTTTTTATTTCTTTCTAGTCTTCCATCTTCCATCCTATTTTCTCTCCTCCTTTATTTTTTTTAATGGCAGTCTCCACCTTTACCTGGTACAAAATCGAGACACATAATGATGCACAAGACCGTTACTAATGCTAAGCTGTGATGCACAAACAATCGGCAATGAAAACCATGATGCACATAACGTTTTATCACTAATACGAAACATCGACTATGTGAATAACAGAAAGTGGCGATTCACAATCATGAAATAACAAAATCATTGATGCACAGTCATTGATAACAAAATAATAGATGATGCACAATGATATAAACTGATAACCCACTTTGGTTATGCACATGGTTGATAACAAAATAGGTAAAAATTGATGCACATCATTGATAACCCAAAAAAAAAAAGAACCAGTGAAAAAACAATTGAAAACAAAAGTAAAAAAAAAACCCTCAGATTAGCATGTTGCGCAATTTATATTTTTTGTCCTTAGCACTCATGGCAATAGTCATGTCCTCATTGGCCATCATCTTCACATAAATAATTATAAAGAATAACATACAGCATAACAAAATGATGACCCACTTTGGTTATAAATAGGTAAAATCCGATGCATATCGTTACGAAATAGTAAAATTGATGCACACTGAAATCAATATCAAAATGAACCAAAAACAGATCTAAGAAGATAGAATCGGTTTTCAAAAATCTATAAGTTGGAAACACCAAATCTATAGACAAATGATCGGTTTTCAGATATGTGGCGTTGGGCGGTGGCGTACTACGGCGTTGGAGCAGTGGCATACGGCGGCGGTGGGGTGTCAGAAACGGAGAAGGAGGTTTGGAGGCAGTGGAGATTGAGGTGGCGTGTGGTGGTAGCTTGCGATATGGAGGATCAGTTGTGTGTGGCTTCCAACGATGGCCGGAGAAGAAAAACGACGGTGGCCGGAGAAGAAGAACGACAACAGTTGGTGGAGAGAGTGGCGGCGGCTGGAGAGGGAGAGGGGGCTGTTGGAGAGAGGTGGTGTTTGAAGAAATGGTTTCATAGGTTTGGAAATGATATATGTGGGGCACAAAATGCGTATAATGTCTAAAATACCCATAAACTTAAATTTTATTTTTTAAAACTCTCATGCCACATGTCATTTTTATATGGTGTCTTATTTATTTTATGTTAATACTTATTTTATTTTACCCTTAACCTATATATATATCCGGCTTAATAGTATAATTAAATATATTATAAAACTCGAATCATTCCAAACCATTCAACCAAAATGAACTTAACTTGAAATATGCGCTGGCCATAAATGTACGGTTGGTCACCTTAAAATTATGGCACTACTGTAATTTGAGTTTAGAAATCTGGTCACCCGATTTTCAAAACACTAACATTTTTCATGGGCAGTGGAATTTACGGTCCTACCTGCAAAAATCATTTTTTGAGCCAACAACTTACAACTATCTTCCGTAAACATTTTTCTTCTAGCAAATTGACTCAAAACTTGCATATTGCCTTTTACCAACATATCAAACACATTTGAATCACCCGTTTTAAAATTTACCCACAAAACGACTAAACGGGTCAATGACCCAAATTGACAGTATAATGAGAGTGGTCTAACCCTTTAATAACCAATGAGAAACCTTCATTTGCTTAAAATTAACATTGCTTGCAACATATTTGTTAATTAATTTAAATTAAACAAAACTAAAGAAACAAATAAAAAAAATTAACATTTGCGTACATCATGTTTGTTAATTGATTTAATGGGATAACATATATGCTTCTAGATTGTAGGTGCTACTAAGGTAAATTTATAAAACGAATTTACATTTTCGATCACCTAGCTATTTTAAATATACAGTATTATTATAAATTTATAAGCATATATGTTATTCTTTTAATTTAAACAAAATAAAACTAAAGAAACAAATAAATTACAATTACAATAAAGATATATATTTCTAATTCATTAGCATAAATATTCAATGAGTTTTCTAATACGTGTCTAAGGCTAAGTGGAGGGGAACAATCCACTAGCCGACCCATCCAAATCGCCCACGAAACACTTCTTTCAAGTTATTATATATGGCATTGCTTACCACCTAATACACCCAAATTCTCTGTCTCTCTCTCTTTCTAAATCCCCGAGATTCATTAGCGCTGTCAATCCTTGCAGGTAATTTCGTCTATATACTGATCACCTTTTTTTTTTTTTTTTTTAATTTCCATTTTTATATTTTTTTTTATATTTTACTGTTATTTATATGTATACATATATATTATATATATATATATATGTAACGTCTTTACTGTTGATCAAATTCCTCATTATTTGTTTCAATTTGTTCTTTGAATTTTCTAATAATTATGATGATGATGATGATTCATGTTTCAATTATTTCACTCTATTAATTTATTTTCATTATTATATAAATTCAATCAAATATTTACTATAATAATCACAGCTTTATCTTTTACTATATAATTCAATGCTTCTTTGAATTTTGTAATACTGAATGCTAAGGGTATCGTGTGCGTCTGATTCGATGGTTTCGAGATAGATAGAGGAATGGGAATGAAAGTGGTATTATTGTTTAATGGTTTAATTCCCATTCTCATTGTTCCACTTTATTAGGCCCATATCCGTAGTTTTAAACCCGACTACAAGCCAAACGCAACCTGATTTAAGTTAGGGGTAGTATGAGAAACGTAATCAATAATGTCGAATCTTAGTAGTGGACGATAATTTAGGACACATTGTAAAAGTAAGGTGAACAACTAAGATATTGAAACATATCTAGAACTTGTTTATTAGATTCTCGGATATGCTGTACATGGTGTATAGAAGATATATTATCTGAGAAATTTGGCGATGTAAAGTTATGGATTTTCATTGTGGTTTCTCATTAATTCTACAGAAAGCCATCGGATGGCTCCTCCTGCTTCCCAGAAAGAAGAGGAGTTATCTGGTTTCATATTCATGTGCAGTGGAGTGACAAAACCTGAGTGTTACCTAAACCGTGTTTTTGGGCTTCCTGCGGGAAGAGGGGAAGTTGTTGAGAAGATCAAACCAGGTACCAAGTTGTTTCTGTTTGATTTTGATGCGAAGCTTCTCTATGGTGTGTATGAGGCCACTTTCAAGGGAGGGATGAACTTGCAACCGTCTGCTTTTGCGGGAAGGTTTCCAGCACAGGTAATCGTGTGCCTGTGAAGCGGCAATATGGGTGGGTTGGGTATCATGTCAAAAATTCAAAATGGGCCTTTTAGAAATAATGGATACTCAACTTCTGCTAATAGTATCTGTCAAGAACTATCAAAAAATTTAATAAATTATTTTGTGTTAAATATCACCACTTAAACTAGTATAATTCTTTTACTATTATTAGGTGGTTTAGGAGATTGTATGCCCTAATATTGATCATTGGATAACTTTCTCGACCCATATGACCAATCTTCTTGGTAGCTTAAGTTTTTAATTTTCCACATAGATATAAGATGACCCAAATTGACCCATATGGCCATATATAAGTAATCTGCTTGAAATTAATAATAGAAATAATGGAGTTGAATCAAGATTTGATGATGACGTGACAATGATGGTGATGCATACGACATAAATATAAGCTGTCATTTTGCATGATAATGGTGACATTGGTGGTTGCAATAGATTACTGTTACAATTTGCTAACCCCACACTGCAATCATTAGACTGATCACTTGATTTGATCCACCTAATTTACTTGTTTGATGTTGTTGTTATTGTTATACTTTTAATTATATACTGAAAAAAGGGAAGAAAAAATGTAACTTTCTGTTTTTAAAACAGCTTTATAGTACTCTTTAAATCATCTCAGGTGCAATTCAAAATTTGCAACGATTGTCTTCCACTGCCCATAAGGTCTTTCAGAACTGCTATCAAAGACAATTATCAAGGCTCCAAATTTACTCCAGAACTTAATGCTCAGCAGGTTTGCACCAGTTATGCTTTCTTCCGGTTAAATATTTTGACTTTGATCATGATGTTTATAAAGAGATAGTGATGGTATATAATGCACTTCTTGGGTAGGTTTTGATTCAGGTATTTTGTTGTTTTTATATTTGACATAAAAAGGCTATCAACTGGCCTCCGTTGCCCCAAATCTTGCAACATTGTCCTTTAGAATACTCAAAACCAACTATACGTTTTTTCTCCATAATAAACATTACCTGATATTAATAACTTATTAACTTTAATTGTGGATCACAAGTTTACGCTATTTTTTTCCCTATTAATTGGCATTTTAGGCATTGAATCTAACATTTTTAGTAAAATATATGCCAATTGTTACACATGGCTAATGGTTATTCTCAAACATTTGAATGCAGGTGAGAGACCTTCTGTTTTTGTTTAAGCCCATTGTTGCACCATCAACTACTTCACTAAACCCTGCAGTAGCTTATGCTGCACCAGAAACACAGATGCTAGCTTTAGCACCTAATGGTGCACCATGGATGCAACCTCAAGTAGATAATGGTGTACCAGGACCAAGGATGCCACCTCCAGCAAGTAATGGAAGGCTTAATCCTTCATTAACCCGATATTCACAGAATCACTATCAATCTTATCAGGTTGGACCATTACATAATCGTTCACAACAAATAGCGCAGCCTCAGTTCGTTTTGAAAAATGAGCTAAATCCACATTTACACGGTCCCCATCCAGATACCCCTGATCAAGCCCCTCCAGCCACTGTTAATCCATATCAATTTGCTGAGAATCAACCACCATACCTCTCTAATGAACCATATTCAAGGTACAGTGCTTTTTAATACGACCTTTTAGCCTTAAGGACTCTGTTGTGAATAGCATCCTAATATCTGATGTATAGGTTGTTTCTTTTTACTTTTTTAGTTTGAGCTATATTACTTACTTGCATTATATAAGTTTCATGTTTGTAAGGCTTCTATAATTCTATGTAGTCTTTGCTAAATAGTTTTTAATCTTTTAGAAACGATGTATGTAACTTCTTAAAGTTCATGCTGGGTGGACCTGCCAATACTTTTTTTGTGTAAAAATTGTTTTTGTAATTTCAAGTCATAAGTATTAATTTTATGATCACAAAAGTATTATCAAATCATGTTCTGTTCTTCTTTAATAGAACAGTTTATCATGTTGTAGTAACTTGAATATACTTTATGCCACTTGTACATTTGACCTGTTTTGTTTCTAAACATTGTCGAATATTTGTTATTGGAACCGGTGCTTCTAATATTAATATTTTAGTCATTGCCAACAAGTATTACTCAAATGGGCATGTTTTCATGTATATAATTTAAAAATTAATATTTTGCTTTCCTTTCTGAATATTACATTTTGCTTATTGAGTAACTGTTGGTATGATGCACTTTAGAGTTTTTGTAATTTATTTCATCCATTGTAGGATAGTTTATAAATGTATTAATTTGAGTTCGTTCTGTCACAGGTATACGACAACGCCTGAGGTGGATCCTCATGATCAAACAGTTGGCTTGGATGGTGGATACAGGTGTCCAGTCTTACAACCCGTTCACAATGATGTTGATGGGTATCCTCAGGGTCACAACTCCTACACTATCCCAAAACCTTCTTATGTTTCTCCACAAGGACCACATTTGTCGACTCAACCTTCTTACAGTGACCTAGTATACATGCAATTACAGTATGTTTTGTGTATTTCTATTTTACAGCTAATAGGAGTCGGCAATGAAGAAGCTGACTTTTCAGTTAACACTACACCATTTACCAAGATGACCTCAACTAAAAGTAAGAAGAGAAGGAAGAAGAAAGGGAGATCGACCAAAAGCAAGACTTTCGGTGAATCAAGCATGAAGAAAAGGAGAGAGAAAGACAAAACTGGTACTTACGCTACACAACCCATGTCATTTATCTCTGGTGGTAAGATGGAATTTGAACCAGAGGTGATGCCCATTGATGAATCAAAGCCAAGACACCAAACTGCCAGCTCGTCAAGTTATGGTGCCTTTGAGATGCACACAACGGGTTTTGGTTCAAGAATGATGGCAAAAATGGGGTTTGTAGATGGGGGTGGATTGGGGAAGGATGGTAGAGGGATAGCAGAGCCCATTCAAGCGATCGAACGGCCAAAATCACTCGGATTAGGAGCAATGGCTCCTGAAACCGAGCCTGTAGACACAACCCTACCACAATGGTTTAATAGGTCTACTGGCTAAAGCTCTAGGGTACTGAAAGTAGGGGAAAATCTGGAAATGCACAATTCCGGTCTTTTGAAAGGCATACAAAAGGGTTTGGGTCAAAAATGATGGCCAAAATGGGGTATGTTGAAGGGACGGGTCTTGGGAGAGACTCACGGGGCATTGTTGACCTTCTTGTGGCTAGCAGGCTTCCTAAATCTAGAGGTTTGGGTGCAAATGGTTAGCTGTATCTTTTCATCTGACTAATTTATTGTTAACAGCCAACAACACTAGTACTTCAGCAAAACAAACTCAGAAATTCATGACCTTATTTTGTAAGTTGATTGTGTTTTAACATGTATCATGTAATATTTATGTACCGGAATGCATACCAAGACAGACCCTCATCTGTAATCTTTATGTAATCTTTACTATAATGCATGACTCGTTATTCAAACAAGTCATGACCATGACGAAACATCCTGTTGTATCAATGTGTGCCTATAGAAGGAATAGGCCATTGCTCCTAATCCGAGTGATTTTGGTTGTACGTTTGAATATGCTTGTTACTTTAATTTTGATTCAGTAATGACCATAGGGGTTACGGCAGGTTTCAACACACAAGTTGTGACGATTCTGATCGCAAGGTCCAGATTCTGATGACATAGTTAGTGTGTGTGATACACACACACATTAAATCTTCATTCAAACCAAAGGGGTTTTTAGCTTGACGGTTTGTGAGTGAACCAGGTTGTGGGTTTAGTCTTGTAAGATTATGTGGTGATTGAAGTGGGGTTTTGCTGCTAACAGAAAATTAAGAGGTGGAGGGCTAAAATGAAAGAATATTAAATAGAGGGACGAATATTGTAGCTTGTAAGAATGAGAGATCAAGAATACAACCATTTTTCACCTTTCAAGGTGTTGGTTAAATTTTCCTAGGGTTTCATTTTTTTTTTTTAAAGAAAAGAAAATAGCAAAGAAATGAATCCAAACTACAATCATTAGGTTATGAGTAAATTACATGGTTGGTCCCTGTGGTTTAAGAGAATTTCAATAATCGTTCTTATTTTGAAAAAATGACATCGATGATCCCCATTGTTAGCATTTGGTTTAAACCAAAAATGACATCGATGATCCCCATTCTTACCAAAAAAAATTTTGATTTTTTAAAGATTTTCTCATTTAAGTTCTATGTTGTTACCAAACATGGAAAATTATAAGAATTTCTCGGGAATTTCATTTCTTTAAATTTCATTTCTCTGAATTTCT
The DNA here is from genome assembly GCA_025447715.1 of Asclepias incarnata. NCBI lineage: Eukaryota > Viridiplantae > Streptophyta > Magnoliopsida > Gentianales > Apocynaceae > Asclepias > Asclepias incarnata. The sequence continues at coordinate 184 of JAOEHQ010047482.1, read as the reverse complement.
CCTTACCTAACGGCTAACGCACCCTTAGTATAATCCGGGAAGTGAGTCATATGAATGACATGTGAAGGGTAATTATGTAATTTCACTCTCATAAGTTTTTATTAATATACAAACAAGTAATTTTACCACCCGCACTTCGCTGCGGGTAGAACACATTGTAAGTAGATTTTGTTAAATTATAAGT